>KK117596.1:0-10328 GCA_000611955.2 Stegodyphus mimosarum | reverse complement strand
GGTCTGTGTGCTAATAATTTAGAAGTTCTTCAGCTGCAATAATCTAGATGATATTGACATGTAGATGCAGAAAATATAAGGTAGTAGTTGCAGTCGTAGTGCCCAATTTAATACAAAAAAGTATGTATATATTATTCTTGAAATGTACAATGCGCAAGAAAAAGGGGCAGTTCTTTATCTCCCGTTCTACTGGGCCGATTGACGAAATTCAAATTTCGTTTTTCATGTTCCGAAGGCGCTACTTAGAATATATGTTAGATTTATTTATAGTATTAATTTAACATAGTTATTTTCGTACAAAATAGGACTTTTTCTAAAACGACATGCCAATATCTTTTCTACGACTCAAATTATACTAAATACTAAATTTTGTAAAATTTGATGTCGAACTTACAGAGAAATTCAAAAATTTAACTTGGCGCATTTTTTGTTCTAATGTCGCCAAGACTAATTCACTCGGCGTACTTTTTAATTTATAGCAACCTATTATCCTTCACTTTTTTTCACTGTACACGAACGGAAAAAAGTTTACCGTTCATACTTTCAAATAATTTTAACAACGTGCGTAAACCACATTTAGCGTTATTGTAGCTTATAACAAATATGCCAAATTTCAATACGCACCAATATGTAAATTCACGTATATCTTAGGAAATTTTGAATAAAAAAACTCTAATTTTTTGCATGTATGCTTAGAAATTCATCTACTTTAAGAAGAGGGTAAAAATTAAAAAAAAATATTTAAAAATACAAATTTTAAAAATAAATTACAAGAAATGGGAGAATTATATTTGGATTAAGCCTGAATTTCGAATTATGGAAGAATGAATCAAGTAATTTTAATAAAAAAATAAGAGATATTAATAAATATATACCAAATTCAAATAACACTGAGGAGCTAAAATGTATAGAACTAATTTTTTAAAAACTACTCGTGTGATTTTTACAAAACTTGTCAGTTTCGCATAATCTGAGTCGTAGAAACATGAGAAAAAATTGGCTTGTCATTTGGGAAAAAGTCCGATTTTGTGTCAAAATACCTATATTAGCAAAATGCTTTATATAAATCTAATGCATATCATATGTCGCGCTTTCGAGATATGAAAATCGCAATTTGATTTTCTTCAATTAGCCTAGTAGAATGGGAGATATAGAGCTGTCATTTTTAGTCCAAAAGCGCTTTGTCCCTGAGAGACTGTTCTTTTCGTTTTGCGATTTTGCGTCGAAACACTCTAAATGTCCGTTTCACTTTAAATATTTTCCACTAAATATTATCGCCCTGTATTGTATTTGAAGAAATTAAATAATGCAGAAACTGCATAAATGTATATGTGTTTCTCGCACTGTGATAAGACGACGGTACCTAGAACCATCGAATTGTGAATGACGTAATCCTACTGCGAATATGGGCCCAAATTTGAAATTTGGAATTTGTTTTTATTATCGATTTCATATTTTGTAAAACTTATTTGTAAGAATTTTTGATTAAAAAATTCAAGGATTTCAAAACAAGCAATACCAACGTTGTACAGAAAAACATTTTTATCTCCAGCGCATGAGACTCTGTATCGGCAATTCTAAAGATATGCTCAATTTAAAATTATTTTGCGATATTGCTCTTGAACTGAATTTTATTGTTTAAGTGCGAATAACATGATATTTAATAAATAAAGGTAATGTCCCTTTAAATTCTTTTTAATTCCCCTTTTGGACGTAATTTAAAATCTGAAGTATTTCAGGTTTATTTATTTGTTTTTTTCGCAGTATACGTTATAAATTTCACAGCACAATGAGCACAATGTTCTTGATCACATTTGTGAAGCAATAAATTTGGATACATTAAAGAACAGCAGGACGCAAAAGCGTTCATATGGGAGAAGTCAGACGTAGACTGAAGCATATCCAAGATGAAAATCTAGAATAAAGCTCAGTTTAGTTTTCATTTTGACTGTTAAAAGTTTTGTTTCCAAAATTTGAAATTACACATTTGCTGAAGAGTTACGTAAGTCTGCTTCATTAGCTTATGCAAGAATCGTAGGATATTCGATTAATTTTGTAATGAACCAGTTTAAAAGGTTTTATAATATGCAATTACTATTTTTAGGACAGAAAAGGGAAACAACTAAACTAAAATGGAGAGTTAAGAGACTATTGCAAATTAGTCAATATATTGATCAGTCAGTATATTGATTTACATGTTTTTTGTTTTACATTTATATCTATATGAATACCGCATCTTAGTTAAATAAAATATAGTTATGCAAGAGTTCATAACAATTTCAAAATGAATGTTCAGTCTTGAAAATTCGAATGTTTTATCTTCGGAGAAATAAAATGTTCGCTGATTTAGCTAAGAATATATATATAATGTATAATTCATTGTGTTTATCACTTTATTTTGTTTAATTTCGACGTACTATAGAAAAACAGAAATGAATTTGATTTCACTTGGTTATTATCGATTAAATAATCTTCTTAACAAAAATTAAATTTTTTAATTTAAAAAAAACTGTAATTGAAACACTATTGTGTCCACTTCCATCAGAGAATGCAAAATAAACTTTTGTGTGGTAATTTTAAAAATGAACCAAAAAATTATGACATTTTAATGGAATTAAGTTCAAAATTTCAATTTTAAAAATGAGTAATATTCTCTGCTTTCCCTTCTAAGATTTTATTTGAATGCTTATTGAATGCATAAATTATTAAAAGAAGTTATTGCTTTTATGAAAACAAAACTAGATGTAAAAATTGTAACTTTAAAAAATTCGGATTCAAAGTAGAAATCCTTTTCTTCCTTATTTGACAACACACTGTGCTAAAATTGTGACATCGCAAATTTCATGGCACACACAGATTTGATATTCGACATTTCCAGCCATTTCTCTTGAAATCTTAAAGCTTCTGTGTCGTCGTACATTCCAGAAAATCGATCATATTCTGTCCAATTCGCCGTCCTTAATGTTTACATTTCTTTATTCTAATACGAAGGAATTTCTGCGGGAAACGGCATCGGAAATCTTTATCGGAGAAGAAAGTTATATCGGATAGTTACACAAAACTAGACCCCTTCTGGGGGTTGTGCACCGCCAATCTATTACTTACCTTTCCCTATAAAATCGACTTCCGAGGGTTTTGAACATATCTAATTTAGCATAAAATATAGCATATTTTCCGGAATTATTGGGGTAGTGAAATCGAACGAACTGTCCTAAACGTCACTGCGTATCAGGCTCGTCATTGAATGGATGCCCCTACAACGATAATAGGCCTTGGAAAAATTTTATTCTGTTCTTCTGTTACAACAAAAGAAAGGAATTCTAATATCCATGGAAAATTTCAGCTACAAAGGTATTTGCATTCTAAATAAGCTAGTATCTAATACTAAGCGTCTTACAAATGACTCGGTGAAAGTATATTACTCATACTAGAAGACTGGCTGAAATTCTGCATTTCCCCCCCCCTCCCCGCAGTGGCGAATACAACTAATCATCATAGACATTAGTCATTTCTAAGACCAGAAGCGGTGGTCTCTTCATTATGGAGGCACATAATAGATGGGCCACCTTTGCCTCCTATGAAGGGACGGTCAGTTACAACCATTTCTTCTCCAGGATTCGAACCCGGGGCCTTTACTATCGCAATCGGCTTTCCTAACCACTATACCGTCTGGGCGGTTCAAATCTGAAATTTAAATTTAAGAAAAATTTAAGTTTAATTTTCTGTTGTTTATAAGAGTATGTATGTATTTTGACAGAGATTGTCTTAAGTCTTTCCTTGCCATTTGTCGCTATAACTCCAATTTGCCGGTTGTTTAAATAAACGAAATCAGATTTTTTTCATCTGCGAATATATTTCCTTGAAGTATTACACATTCATTAAACTATGTCTGCTTAACGATTTCAGTTTCATATACTTTTTTTTTTGGTAAATGTTTTCGTTTAACAGTTTTTCAGTCTTTTTATTTCCTCTTTTTTGACAAATGGTGATAAAGCTGACATTTCCTTTATTATTAATCATTTTATTTCGTCTACTTAATTTTGACAAATGGCGCATTTTTTTTCTGGTTGAAGAAATTCGAATCGTGTTAGACAGTTAGATGCGTTGAGATTTTCTCTACAGACAATGCATTTTGAGGAATCGAAAAGTAACTAATGGTTAAAATACTAAAAGAAAAATCTGAAAGCTTTCAGATTCAAACTAGCACATTTTTTTCATTTACAGACACATACACGTTTCGAGAGCATTAGGACCAACTCCACACAGGACTAAAATATTTAAAAACAGCATATCTTTAGAATTTCCGACAGACAGTCTCGTGCGGTGGAGATAAAGTTCTTCCTTACAGTGTTACCACTGCTCGCTTTGTAACCTCTGAGTTTTTTAATGAGAAATACGTTAAAGTTTTCTGAAATATGAAATAGACAATAAAAAAATTCTAAATTCCAAATTTGGGCTTCCAGGTGCCCATGTTCGGGTAGAAGACTATGTTATTCAAAATTTGATTACTCTACGTATCGTTGTTTTTTTCACAATGTGAAAAACATACATACATCCATGCAGATTCTTCATTACCTAGTTTCTTTAAATATAATGCAGGGCGATAGTATTTGGTGGCAGCAATTTGAAAAGTGATTCGATGTAAAATGCCGTTTCGAAACTTAGACCTTCTGGGCTAACGTCCATTTGGGCTACTAACTGCTAACAGAGAAAACCTGAAAACATTACTGCCTTAAAATATTTTGTACTTTAAGGAAATAAAAGCATGTGCCAAATACGTGACTAAATTTTTACCGATCGTTTAAAATAAAAATATTTTTGATATAATATGAGATTAGAGCTAATAACAGAATTTTTCATAAATGATGAAAAAACATGTTGAACGTTCTTGGGAGAGGGGCTGAAGGAAATATACAGTCTGTTTACTATTTAAATAATAACTTTATATTACCTAATAATTTATTCACAAATTAAGCATGCATTACATATTTTATAAAAGTAAATTATTTCTAGTGAGCATATGAAGCTATATGTTGTAGCATTGTTCACGGATGGCTCTGCATTGGCCGACAGTATTAATGCAGAGTTTGTCTTTTGCAAGCTATCTTCATTTTAAAATCCTGTTAGAAGGAATACTATTGCTTTTGATGCTGAGATCACGGCCATACGCATAGCCTCGTCCCAACTCTAATATCAACTTGAACGCTTTTTAAAGGTAGTCGTACTCTATGATTCTGAAGTTACTCTTCTTATCGGAATCATAAATCTGATTCTCCTAATGCCATAAACGTATGCTCCGTATGGATTATATGCAGATTTGTATCAGTAACATAACAGTTTTACATCAGCAAAGTATTATACCAGTATTAATGATTATTGTGTCAGTATTAATATCAGTAAAATATTGTATCAGTAATGTAACAGCTAAGTATTGTATATGTACGATTGTTTCAGTAATGTAACAGTCATATTAGAGTAAAGTATTGTATCAGTGTATCAGTTTCAATATTATATCAATTTTGAATCAGTCATATTCGCATCAGTAATATAACGGTAATGTGTCGATAATGTATATGTGATGTGTTAATTGCAATATCTTGAATCTTTGTAACGTGTTATTTCGTGGTTTTATTTACCAACTTGTACAAAATCATTCCCATTTACAATTAATCAGTATTGTATGGATATTAATATCAGTAAAGTTTGTATGGGTATTAATATGAGTAAAGTATTGTATGAGTATTAATATTAGTATTGTATGTATGATTACAATTGTATGTATGGTCCCATTTACAATTAATCAGTATTGTATGGGTATTAATATCAGTAAAGTTTGTATGGGTATTAATATGAGTAAAGTATTGTATGAGTATTAATATCAGTAAAGTATTGTATGAGTATTAATATTAGTATTGTATGTGCATATTGAATGAGCAATATAACAGTCTTACATCAGTAAAGTATTGTATCAGTATTATATCAGCCTTGTATTAGTAGTTTATCAGTTATATTTGCATCAGTAATGTAACATTGATCTGTGATATTTTAATTCGCAATATCTTGAGTCTCTGTAATGTATTATTTCGGGGATTTATTTATCGACTTGTACAAAATCATTCCCATTTAATCAATATTGTATCAGTAATAATAATCAGTGTAATATCAATGAATCAGTACTGTAGCAGTATTAATCAGTATTAATATCGGTATCAGTATTATATTTTTAACAGTTCTTTTCCTTCTATGAGCGACACATGTTATTCCTCCTTCATACGTTCCTAAGAAAGATCATCAGTTTTATTTCCAAATGAATGAAAATAAAATTTCGTTCTTCAGAACTTTGAAGCTTCGAATAAGAGAGGATAAAGATTTGAACAAATTTTTTCTAACTTTTTTTGTTTGTTTTCCCCATCTTTCTTTTTCAAATTTTATTTTTAAGGAGATTTAATACTTTAAACAGATCATTTTTTATAATATTGAAGCATTTGAAGAGAATGTAAGAAGATCACAACTGTAAGAAAACTTTCTGGCTTTATTGTATCATCTTGTCAGTTTCCGCTTATAGCTCTGAAAGACGTCTCTTGGAACAGTGTGAAATATTCTGGAAGGTCTCTAATGACACGGAATTCATTGCATTCCCAACAATTTTCTTGTACCACCTCAATAGATTCAACACTTTCACCAGGCTGTAGTAGTAACAAGTTTAACTCACTACTATTTGCAGATTTTTTTTTTATGTATCAAGCAGCTTTATCGTAATAAGCACTTTATTCATGCTCTCCAGCTGATTGAACATTCATTTAACATGTTATTGATACTCTAAAATAAATTATTTTGCTGAATATAAAATCAGTATTGTGTGAAAATACGTAAATACAACTTCTCAACATCAATAAATTCCCTGTCTTCAAGGTATAAGATTAAATATAACTAGAAAGAAATTAAATTAAGAGTCTTAACTATTTTAATTGTTAGTAACCGTTAGTCTTTTTATGTATAATAATTGACTAGTAGTTAAATAATAGCTTAAATCTCTCTATAAATTACTCAGCTTAAATTAGTTACAACGAACTTTTTACCCTATTATGGACAAAAGAAAAATGAATAGCTGCGCTGAATGTTGATGAATCTTTGCCAACTTTGCGATATCTCTTATGTATTCTTCACACTGTAAAATAGCATCATGCTTAGTTCCAGAATTTGTTAAGCATGATTTATTTTGCAATAATAAAAGAAGGCGTTATCTTTGCCATTGCGAAGCTTAGTTTCTTTAGATTGGCAACAAATCTACTATTATTAAGTTTCAAATGTAAACAAATATGGCTGCTATGGTTAAAAAAATAGGCTTAACCGCACTTGAACAACTTTTAAATTATTGATATTTCTACAGCAGCATTCAGGTTAACCAAAGACATAAAAAACTTAACCGTATCATAAGAATAATTTGATAATTTGCCAAAAAAAGTGTCAAAAATGCACAACTTACAAACATATGAATAAACTGAGTTTACTGATCCGAGTAATAGAGTGCATAGAGTGGATAGAGTAATAGAGTGGGATCCGAGTATAGAGTGGTATTTTTTATATATATATATTATATATATATATTATATATAAATACAGGGGTGTTTCAGAGATCATGGGACAAACTTGGAGGGGTGGTGAAGCGTACTAAAACATGCGTTTTTTGCATAGGAACGTAGGGTCTTTACAAAAAACGCAGGTTAAAGTATGAACGCAAAAAAAGACACGAGAGGAAAATGTGTCTATGTACAAAATCAAAGCAAAGTGCTTCTTTCCAGCAATACAGTATTCACAATAAATGTTCAAAAAAGGGAACACTAACAGAAACAGAAACTACAGCTGTGATTGGCTGGCAATGCAGCGGTAGAGGACGGTAGTGAGCCGGACAAACCACAATTTGATGCATCAGAGGATCATTCGCAACTCTGATGTCGAGTGTGATGAGCGAGTTTACGCACAGGGAAAAAGCTGGCATGCATCTCATGTATGGTGCTGCTAATGGAAACGGCAGAGCAGCGATACTGTTGTAGCAGGAACGGTTTCCGAACAGGCGTATGCCGAAGCACACAATGTTCGAGAGGTTGCATCGGTCTTTGTGTGAAAACGGGTCATTTGAAGCCACCTCTGACACTAGGAGTGGAAGAAGAACTGCATGACAACCTCTCATTGAAGAATCCATCTTGAACATTGCCCATGAATCACCTCAGACAAATAAAAGAGCTATTGCACGTCGTCTGCAGCTGAGTCATTCCACAGTTTGGAGAGTATTGAATAAAAATGGTTTGCACCCATACCATTTGCAGAGAGTCCAAGCCTTGCAAGAGATAGATTACCCTCTTCGAGTTCATTTCTGTCATTGGTTCTTGCAGCAGTGTGAGGCGCAGGCGGATTTCCCATCGGATGTGCTATTCACAGACGAGGCAACTTTGTCACAGAACGGCATCTTCAATAGCCACAACATGCACGTGTGGGCAACTCTCATTAATCCACACGGTGCACGTCCACGTGCATTCAAAACCCACTTCTCCGTGAATGTGTGGGCGGGTATTGTTAACGATTACCTTATAGGTCCATATCTCTTACCTGTACGTACAAATGGCTTATGTTATCATATTTTTCTGCAAGAAGTGCTACTGGAATTGCTGCAGGATGTTCCGGCTGTCGTTCGTGATCACATGTGGTTCCAGCATGAGGTACACCAGCCCATAACCACGTACGGGTCCACAATTACGTGGATGGGACATTTCCGGACCGATAGGTTGGCCGTGGTGGACCCGTTCGCCAGATTTATACAGCTTGGATTTTTTTATGGGGTCATCTGAAGAGCATCACTTACGAGACTCCCGTTGACTCACTGGAGGGCGTCGTTGCACGACTTTCCATTGCGGCTGCAAGCGTGCGCGAAATGCCTGTCGTTTTCCAAAATGCTCGTCAATCCCTTCTGCGACATTACCAAGCTTGTATTACTGCTAGTGGTCGCAATTTTGAACATTTCTTGGGAATACTATATTGCTGCAAAGAAGAACTTTGCGTTGATTTTGTACATAAACACATTTTCCTCTAGTGTCGTTTTTTTGCGTTTCTTCCTTAACCCGTCACTTTAGACCCTACATTCTATAAAAAAATGCATGCTTTAGTATGCTCCACCACCCGTCTAAGTTTGTCCCATGATCTCTGAAACACCCTGTATATGTATATATATACATATATTTATATAATTTTGGTGCTGCCGATTGCAACCAAAACAGGAGGTGCACATCTACATGTTATAAAAGTCCTATATACAAAAGTTCAACGTTCTGAGGTTAATCGTTTTTCAGTTATGCGAGAAACATACATACATGCATACGTACGTAAGCACAGACGCCACGAGAAAATCTCATTAGAAATCAGTTTTATAATTTTTCGGTTAAAAAACAGTCCTTTATTCTGTACTTACGTACAGATGTCACGTAAAATCATCGTTAAATTGCATTCGATAGCTATCAAAATGGATAATTTCGTTGAAATATGGTATGCGAAATTTTTCGCGATCACAATACTACTTTTTTACTTCGCACAAGGAAGTAAAAAGGATTATTTGGTTTATTCTAGTTGATATGAATAAAAATAACACTTTTTTAAGTGAGTTTTTGTTTGATGTTTTACACAACACCAACATGACACCTATTTTAAAGACATGTTCACTATTCTTTCTCCATTAAGTTCCGATTCATTGCTTTTTATCTCTGGACAAGCAACTCTCTGAGGTATAAGAAAATTCCCCTTTCGTTATATGATACGACTCCTAAGCTTCTATTTCCTTTTTGAAATTTCCTCAAACCCCAAACGGGAACAAAATACAACAATATAGAATATCACATCTTCCACACGTTTCTCTTGCAAATAAGAAGTAAAAGGTAAGAGAAAAATGTAAGAAAATTGGAACCTCTAAAGTTGAGAACCTTGTTGTTATTCTAAGGTAGCATAAAGAATGTAGTATAGATGGATATCTATTTTTATACGAATGTAATATTTTCCCTCTTCAGGCATTCAAGGACGAAATGGTTTTCTCAGATGGAACTATTTCCGCAAGTTGTCCTTTGGAATAAAAGCTCGGAATGAAAAGACTTTAGCAATGACAAAAAAACTTCAAGTTATATTTAAGATATCTATTCTTACACCTTGAGGGCTAAAGAATTCCTTCCTGAACGTTTTGAACTGAGTACTTCCATAATTTTAAAGATTTACATTTTACGCAAAATAATATTCTTACGTGCGTACGGGTTCGTAATATATTGAATGCACAAGTCGTAAAAAGTTAA
>KK117595.1:66268-92269 GCA_000611955.2 Stegodyphus mimosarum | reverse complement strand
TATGTCATTAAACAAATATTTAAATGCTGAGAGTGGTTCAGGTAACGAACTCTTTCATTAATTTTACCCACTTTTATTCATTTAAGTTATTTTTATAAGGTTTTATTTTACTCGAGGTGTTCCACTGTGGTTGCAATATTGTTATCAATTTTTAACCTACTTATTGATAACCTATCGAGTTCAAATTTTGTGCATATAAGTTTAGTTGATTGCAATGCAATGTGGTGAAGGGAAGTTTTCAGAATTTAATTTAGAAATTTTATTTGATGTTTAAACGATTTTTGCACATATCTTCGTTTAACAAACAAGCAAAACTTATCAGAATTTTACTATTTGACCATCAAATAGAGCGGAAAAAAATCTTTTCAGCGAATCTTATGAAAATTGTAACTTAATTTTGGAATTTTTGGCGAATTTTTGAAGATTACTTGATTTTTTAGACTCTTTGACGTTTGTGATTTTAAAATTTCAGCATCTAAAAATGCATAAAATTTTGAAATTTCATATTTATCTTTGTTTAAAAAACTTCTCCCCCTCTGTTAAACCACCAATGATAAAAAAATGTATTGTGCTGCTTTTAAATTTTTTCTTACTTCTTTATGCGAAGTACAAAGGAAGTATTGTAATCGCGAAAAATTTCGGGTACCATATTTCAACAAAAATATCTATTTTGACAGCTATCGAATGCAATTTAACGATATTTTTGAGTGACATCCGTACGTAAGAACAGAATAAAAGACTCTCCCCCACCCAAATAATTATAAAACTGGTTTAAAATGGATTCTGAAAAGAGTTTTTCGTATGTATGTATCTTCAAAAACTCAAAAACGAGTAGCCTCAGAACGTTGATATGTTGTATATAGGGCTGCTATAACATGTAGATGTGCACCTCGTATTTTGGTTGCACTCGGTTGTACCAAAAGTACATAAATATATGTATATATATATCCACTCTGTTACTCGGCTCAGTGATCTCAGTTTCTTTATAAGTTTGTAAATTGTGCATTTTTCTCTTTAAAAATGATTGAATTATGTTGTTCTCGTCTTTCAATTAAAGTTTTTTTGACCTTTATTAACCTGCATGCAATAATTGTGGAATTATCAACAATTTAAAAGTTTTTTTAAGTGCGACTATGCCTAATTTTTGTTTATGATAGCGGCCGTATTTGTTTAGATTTGAATCTCAGCAGAATAGTGGATTTGTTGCCAACCTAGAAAAACTAAGCTTCGCGACAACAAAGCAATGTCTTCTTTCATTGTTGCGAATTAAATTAAGCTTTATTCATTCTAGAAATATCATTTAAGTTATTAGCTGGTTTTTGAGTATAAATTGTAATTTTAATTGTAAAAATTGTTTTTTTAATTGTTTTAACTGTACTTGGTATTTTATGTTATTTTACATCTTTCAATTTTTAATGAAAATATTTTGAATTTTTATGTATTTTTGCCTTACCGCGAAGTGAAAACTGAATTAATTAGTAGAGCGTGCGCCTTAGGTAAGCGGCGCTGAACCGTCTGTGAAACACTGTTTCTTTTTTATTTGTCTAATTTCTTTCATACATCGTTTCAGATTTATTGTAGAATTTGAACAAAACTTGTGGTATTTCTTCAGGATGCTATAATTTTGACTCACTCTGAGTTATAAAATGAATGAGATGTAATGCTGTTAAGTGAACCTAGTGCCGAAGTGTGGCTATGGTAAATAAATATAGTGAACTTTAAAGAGTGCATTTATTCTATTGTGGTTTATACGCTATCGAAAGACGTAGATTTAATTCAAAATTCGTTAACTTTTAATTCAATATGTTTAAATGAAATTCAGGAAAATTGCGTATAATTTAATATTCAGTACAAGGAAGTCATCTGGTGTATACATAAGATTTTCGATTAAATATGTTCCAATTCTGAAACAGACAGGAGAAAACCGCGTTTCTCGAGGAAACTTCCTTGTACAAAGTAGAAAGGAAGTATTGAAATCGCGAAAAATTTCGGGTATCAAAAATTTCGGGAGATGGATTAAGCATGCAAATGATTTAATTCGCATGCTTAATCCATTTCAACAAAACTATCTATTTTGACCGCTTTCGAATGCAATTTAACGATGGTTTTGCATGACATCTGTAGGTAAGGACAGAATAAAGGGCTATTTTTGAAATTTTGTATATAGGACTATTATAACATGTTGATAAGCATCTCCTATTTTAGTTGCAATCAGCGGCACCAAAAGTATGTAAATATATATAAACATATATCCACTCTGTTACTCGGCTCAGTGAGCTCCGTATATCTTTATTCTTACATGTTTGTAAATTGTGCACTTGCTTTAAAAATTATTTTTGCTTTAAAATTCATTGAATTATGCTCTTCTTATCTTCCGGTTAAGGTTCTTATGTTTTTAGGTAATCTGCATGTTATAGTTGTACAGTTATCAACAATTTAAAAGTTGTTTAAGTGCGGTAGGCCTAATTATTTTTTTAAACATAGCAGTCATATTTGTTAACATTTGAAACTTAGCAGAATATTGGATTTGCTGCCAATCTAGAAAAACTAAGCTTCGCAGCAACAAAGATAACGCCTTCTTTTACTATCGCGAATTAAATTATGCTTAATCCATTCCGGAATTTATTCGAGGAAATAAGTGTTTATTTCGTAACTTTCAATATAGATATTTTTAAGTTTTTATGTATTTTTGCCTTATCACGAAGTGAGAACTGAATTAATTGAATGAGAAACACTGCATCGTCTGTGAAAAATTGTTTCTTGCTTTTTTTTTTGTTTTTGTTTTTGTTTAATTTTTCTTTATACATCCTTTTAGATTTATTATAGTATTTGAATAAAACATATGGGAAAGATTAGATAATTCTTCAGATGATATATATAATTTTGTGCTTTCTGAGTTATAAAATAAATGAGATGTAACGCTGTTAAGTGAAGCTAGCGCCAGACTGTCGCCACAGTAAAAAAAATATAGCGAATTTTAAAGAGATTCTACTGTGATTTATGCGCTATCGATGAAGTAGGTTTAAGTCAATGTAATAAATTTAAATGAAATGCAAAATGCGTATAATTTAATATTCTGTACGAGGAGGTCATGTGGTGTACACATCCGATTTTCGTTAATCTAGCTTCAAGTAAAATGCTCATTGTAACATTATTATTACATTCAATTTCCAAAACTGAATATTCAAAGTGATTTCTTCGTTCTCAGAATAACAGTCAGTTATTTTCTTTATTTCATAATTTTCTTATAACTTACGGCTTGTGTTTTAAAAATGACTAAAAATTTCATCACTGATAACCTGTAATTGACACTCAAAATTAAATACAATTAAATAAAGGTTTTTATACAATAAGTTTGTATTTAAAATGGATATGATAATTAATGCACTAAAACGAGGGAAATATGTTATCATATAGTTTAATGAGAATAATAAATTAAATAATTCTGTTTACAGAATTCCTCTAAAGTTTCATATCGAAAATAACCGCGGTGAGCCTAAGTAACGAAATCTGTTAACTTAATTGCATTTTTAAATTTGAAAAACCTTTTAAAATTTTCTTTTAATTTAATGACTTTGTCAAATGTATAAGACATTACCTATTTAAATTTATCCTGGGTGCACCATGCTTTTATTGTTTGCGATAAGAAGTTGCAAATGAATTTTGTAAGTAGAATTATTTAATCTATTGTTCTCATTAAACTGTATGATAAATTATTTTTCACCTCTTAACGTATTAACTATCATATTCATTTTAAATAGAAACCTATGGTATAAAAACTTTTTTATTGTATTTTATTTTTTAAATCAGCTCCCTCTGGTAGCATAGTAAATAAATACGGGCGAAAGATTTTTGCATACCAAACGAGATTAGACAAGAAAGATAAATCTATGAAGGCTTAAATTTCTCGCGTTTATATTTTTGGATCTTACAAAACTTCTTCAAGTTTTGCCACTAAATTAGAGGATGGCAGTGAAGAGAAACACGTTCATAGTTTACGATTTCTTAGAAAAGGAAAACAGCTAAAGTTTATTAAGCACAATAAGCTGCGTCAACAGTCAACGAAACTCATTCCGCAAGAGTGCACCTGACATTTAATCTTACACAAACCATTCGCTTGAGTGCAAGGTACAAGAAAATCTTTCTCAAACAGGCGTAATTTTTACATTTTTGTCATCCATTCTTTAGAATAAATACATAGATAATCTATTGTCTAAAAGCGACGTTTTAATATATGTTCTTCTATACTCTCTATATACTAAAGAACGTTACCAAAGAATAAGCAACGACAGCAACGTCGCATTACTTGTATGATCAATGTATTTATATCCTTAGGGAGACTTTGTTATTACTCTAGTATGACGTATGAGTTAATTCAAAAACCGTATAATTTTGGAAAGAATGTATCCTTTTGTAAATGTATTGTTTAGTTTCTCAAAAATGATTTTTTTATTAGAAGAAATAAGCTATTCAAAATCAGAGCTGTCAAGATTATTATTTTTGTCTCTTTTGTATATAATTCCGCAAAAGTAATAAAATAAAGAATAAGTATTTGTTAACAATAAAACTATAAATATACTTCTGTAAAAGCACAATAATTATGCCAAAGTAAATCGCCATGTAAGAAATTTGCTCTCTACTTTATGTCCCGAACAGGCAAGTACTTCTTTGTCTAGGATCATACACTGCAAAGATAAATTTCAAACATTACCATTCAGATAGCACTATATTTCAAATACACAGCATTTTAGATTTGCCTATGTGTCGATTAGGCCTTGCGAAATAAGAAATTTAATCAAATACAGTGTTTCTTTCTTCTTGCGTTAGCAAATGATACCAAGAGAGGATAATTTAAATTAGTTTGTAAGAAGAACAAATATAAATAAAAAATGCGCAAAATAAAACATAACAGAACTGTTGACGAAATGTATCGAAATATGCCATTGTCAATGAATATATACTTGTATCCGACATTTATTTTACAGAAATTTAAATAATTTTTTATATTTCTTTTTTAAGCCCTGCAACTGAAATTATAAGAAAATGTTCTTAATATTGAAAGTTTGTGTGTTTAAAACTTAAACTGCTAGTAAGATACATTTATTTTTATCTTGTTCAAATCGGTGATATTTTTCTCTATCTTGGTCTTTTCATAAACACTTTCGTTTAGGTCATTTATGCTTTCTTTTGGTTAGTCTGTAGAGCCATTAGGTGTATTTTAGAAGCAGGAGAGATGAAAAATTAGCAACACCTTCGCCGGGACTCGAACCGCGGACCTCTGGAATACGCGCCCAGTGTGCTGACTACTACACCACGAAGGCATGTGAAGAAGGGGAAAGAAATACCTTATATACTCCCCCTTTTAAAGGGCGACTGGGGTTCAGGGGACCCAATCGCCAAATTCCGGTAGTGGAGAATCATCATCCACCACCTTTTTAGTTCGGGCGCCATTGTAGAGACATTAGGTATATTTTAGAAGCAGGAGAGATGAAAAATTAGCAACGCCTCCGCCTATTTTCTGAGCTTATTTCTGATTTATTAAGCTGCCTATTTTCTGAAGATATATTGTTCCTAACTCAAAAGTCACTTCGCTGTTTAAAAGTAGGCAAAGTTTGCTTTTTCGCTGAATTTTAAAATTTGCATTAGCTTGTTAATCTTCTACTCAAAATGACTTCAATGTATTTCAAGGTAAATACAAGTTCATCCAAGAATAGGGTGGCCCAAAAGTCTCTAGAGCATTTTAAAGTGAAAAAACTTTCTTATTTATTAATAATGTACATTTATCCTGTTATAAGTAGAAACCACATTTCTTGGAAATAAATTTCATTTAGTTTTGAAAATTACATCCCTTGAATAATCACCATATTGCTCTTCACACTGATGCCCTCTTTTTAAGGAGTAAACCGTCAGCTGTCGTTTGAATATTGAATATTGAATGTTTGCACCCAAATATGGGCATCTGGAAACCCAAATTTGAAATTTGGAATTTGTGTTATTACAGATTTCCTATTTTATACACCTTTAACGAATTTTTGATTAACAAACTCAAGGATTTCAAAGCGTGCCATCGCAACGTTGTACAGAAAAAACACTTTTATCTCCAGCGCGTGAGACTGTGTATCGGAAATTCTAAAGATATTCTCATTTTAAAATTATTTTGCGATATTGTTGTTGAACTGAATTTTATGGTTTAAGTGCAAAGAACGCGATATTTAATAAATCAGATGTATTATTTAATAAATTAAGGTAACACACAAAACAATAAAAAAACGCCCCTCCGGGCGTAATGTAAAATCCGAAAACTTTCAGATTTTTTTTTTTTTTTTGCTTAATTTTTATACCCGTTACTTGCATTGTCAAAAAAGTAAGATAAGCCGCAGCAACGCCAATTTTATATTTTATAATCTCTTATTGCAAACCATCTGTACGTAAAACCATATTTTGAAGTTTGTTTACTTAACAATTAGCTATTTTTTAAACATTCACAAAAATATTTATTTTATGTTATTTGTGTCACCTTCTGAGACTGTTCCGGTAATTTTTATATCAAGAGCTTCTATTAATTAATTTTTTATTTCACTTTGTGTAAGATCAGTCTCCATCTTTATTTAACACTCTAATATTTTATGTATAAATTTTAATTTTAATTTAGACGTTTAATAACTCATTTTTAATCAGATAACCTAAATTTCTATTTCCTTCTAATTTTTTGTATAACTTGTTTTGTTTCATATAAAAAAAGCGAAATGTTAAAACATATCATTAAATAAAACTCTTTTTCGATAATTGATTGGTTAATTAAAATTTTGCAATACATCTTTCTTTGACCGATTAGTAATGAGATTTTTTATTACATCCGAAAATGTGCCTTGTATTGAAAAATGTCCGAGAGTTTTATATGCAAGTGACTGTATATCTAGTTTTAGTCAGTTCTTTCATTAAATAGACCAGCACCAGTAAAAAAGAAGTTTTGCAACTATGAGCTATAATTGATTTTGAGAAAGAGGCAAAGTTATAGGCTTTAGCAGTAAAGGAAATTTTGCCCTTGAAGTTGAATTCCAGATATACATGAAATGATTTTTATAAATGTTTAAAATCTAACAAAGAGTTTCTAATAGGAAAATATTATCTAAGCATACAAGAGCACAATAGAAACAATAATCCTAACCTTCTCATTACCTCCAGAGCAGACATGCTGCCAAATTTTGCAGTTTTATTTTGAGTATTTCACTGTCCTTGCACTCTTTGTTTGTTCTTCTTGTATTTTGAATATTTTATATCCTTGCGGTAATTTTCTTTTTATTCCGTTATACAAACCCTTCTTTGTCACAGAAGATTATATTACGTATATGCTGTAGGAGTTTTTAATCCCTAAGTAAATTTTTCATAAAATATTCTGGACATGAGCATCCACAGAAAATTTTCAAGCAGAGTTGAAAGAGTGGAGATGCGTAATTACATCGGTGAGCTTGTATTTAATTTTTTTTAATATGGGGGAGTATACGTAGACAACAGAACAGAGTACTGGGCCAGTGAAAATGTATACTATGCGTGTACTTTGCACACAACAACACAAAAATATAGTCTTTACTCGATTTCAGTGGAATTGTGTGTTTCATTATTCCTATCTCCCGAACGCCCATATCTTGAATTTCTCTTTCCTTTCCTAAAATACATCAACCTTACTCATGGCGCTTTTCCTGTGCAAAATATCTGGAACAGAAGAGTTTTACAACAGTGAAAGAAGCGAACAACTTCCCAGCCAATAATATAATTCTATTATAAACACCTTGCCAGTGAGAAAAATTAAATACTCTTTAGTATTTTTCCAACTTTAAACTTCCTCCTTGCTCTTCATCTAGTGAAAACATAGTCTACCAGCCGTAAAATTATTAATTTGCTAGCAGATCCTTTTCTTCTTGCGTTAACTGAATGCGATTTTTATTATCATGCTATACTATGCTTCATATAAAGAGGAAACAAAAAGTCCATGAGTATCTCGAATGCCCGAATTATGGCTTTAGATAATACCCGAAGTATGGCAACTTAGCAAAATGATTGGTCTTCCTTAGCACTGGCCATCTGATATTTTCCGAAATAGGCAACAATTTAAAGTTATTTTGAATTTTAATTTGCCAATTCTAGATTTGACCGAAAGAAACGGTTTATTTCCTTTTTTAATACTTTTACACAAAATTCAAGTTTCAAATTTATGAAAGGTATAATTGTTATTTAATGATATAGATCTTTGAAAGTTGCGTTTATATCATTCGTACTATCATTGATTCATAATAAGAATTCTCTAACCATATTTTTTCGGCAAAAAACAGTATTAAAATTAAAATAAACTAATATAAACCAATAATGTTTTTCTCAAAGGTTAAAAATATCGCATGAAACAAATCATATTATTAAATTAACGTTATGATTGATTTGACGTTAGAAACATCCTTAGAACGATTTAAAATTTTTTTAAATATTGCCTTATGCGCTATATCACATTACTATGCACATATCCGTATGAGTTTTCATGTATGGCCAATGCAAGAAACATTGCAATGTCGCACATCGGTGACATAACATCTGTAGGTCAGAGAACAACTTGAGGTCAATGGTATTCTTCAATAACATTTATTTTTAACTGTCTGTCAAAATTTATCACTTTGTCCAATACTAATTACCTATTGTAGATGGCTAGTAGCCAAAGGTCATAAATGACAAACTGATGCTTTGATGAGCATCAGCAGTTTTTGATTTAGTTTTATTTGAAAAGGTTTGTAGAGTCATTAAGTTATTTTGAAGCAGAAGACATAAAAAATGAGCATGCCGTCGTCAGGACTTGAACCTGGACCTCTGGAATACACCTCAAGTGTGCTATCGTTACAACGCGAAGACATGCTGAAAAAGGGGAGAAAATGCCTTATATACTTCCCTTTTAAAGGGCAAATGGGGAGGAGGGGACCCAATCGCCAAATCTTGGTACTGACGAATTATCGTCCACCCCCATTTAGTTCCAGCGCCACTGTAGAGACATTAGGTTTTTTTTGAAGCAGGAGATGTGAAAAATATGCAGTGCCCTCACTGGGACTCGAATTTGGACCTCTCGAATATGAGCCCAGCGTGCTAACGTTATGATGAAATTAGAAAGAAAATACCTTAAACCCTTGGCGTGCCCTGTTATGAGAATAAGACTAACTTGTTTGGTTAGGTGGATCGGGTTGCTTCTACTTCTGCTACCTTATACGCTTACAAAATTTACTGTATCGCTCAGTACTGATGATAATATAGCGAGCAGGCCCGCCAGCTGAGCAGGCCGGACCCGCTTGTTCCTTGGGATTCGAAAGTTGGACAGAACTACCAGTGTTTAAGATTTTCTATGTTGCAAACCCGCCGGTTAGCGGGCTGCGCCCGCTTGTTCACCGGGACGCCCGCTTATTTCCCTTATGCATCCAATATACTGCACATGCCGGAAATCACGGAAACCCCCACGCGCTCCCAGGGATTCGGAAGTTCGACCTAACTACCAGTGTTCAGCGATTTTCCTGCTGGCAAGCATGCCAGTTGAGCGGGCTGCGCCCGCTTTATTAGCGTATGCATCCGCATTCTCGTATACATCCACAAGATACTGCATACACATTCCCCATTTGGAAAATGTCGAAAAAACCCACGCCGTGTAAGAAACCGCCAGCTGAGAGGGCTACGCCCGTTTTATTCACGTATGCATCCACAAGGCAATGCATACACGTTACACACGCCGAAAATTACGAAAACACCCACGCGTTCCCCGGGATTCGAAAGTTGCACCGAACTACCAGTGTTAACGGATTTAGCCGCTCTCCAGCTAATTGTCCTTGTACGAAGTGTAAATGCGTACGTGTGCACAAATGCATACAAAGGTGGACCGAACTACCAGTTTTAATTGATTTAGCCTCTCAACCGCTTATGGGCCCTTGTACGAAGTGTAATTGCGCGCGTGTGTACAAATGCATACAATGAGTGAAAACTGTATTTGGATTTGAAAAGAAAAAAAAAAATTAAAGTGAACTGAAAAATCTGATATGTACAACGCATGACTTCCTTATAAGGAATACTAAATTACACGGAATTTTCCTGCATTTGAATAAGAAAAAATTAGTTAAAAGAATTAAAAAAAAGTTTTTTCCAATTAAAACTCCGATAAACACCTTTCAGTATGAATGAAACCGTTTCCATATACAACCGAAAAAAAGTTGTGATATATTTAAATAATCTCTAATAATAATCTGTAATAAATAAATAATTTATAATTTTGTAAATAAATATTTTCTTGCCAAAGTAGAAAACAAAACTTTTGTTCTGCAGATAATAGATATGACGTCATTAATTAAATTTAATGTAAAACATTATATTTTAATCACACTTGAAAATAATGTTTGGATAACAAAACCTTACTAAGAAATTGCTGGTAAAACAAACTTTAAAAATAAAGCGGCAATTTTTACCCAAAGTTCTATTCAAATGCTCTAATAAATCTAAAACGAAGAATAAAAGAAATAAACAAATAAAAAAGGAATACTTTTCCGCAGACGATTCGAGGCCGCTTACCTTATGCGCATGCGCTTTCGTCGTTCGGAACCATCGAAACCCATAAAAAAAACATTTGCACCTGTCCGAAAAAAAATGTACCGGAGCATTTTTAATGACGCCGCTAATTAGACTCGTAATAATCAAAACACTATGAAATTAACGGGAAATCTCGCTAGAACGTCTGGGAGGTTTAAGTTTCAAAATTTGAAGCAAATCGGCCTATTAGTTCCCGAGTTATTAATTTTTTGGCCATTTTAAATTAAAATTTTTTTATCCTTCTTTTTTCTTAATGGCGAATGGCCTTGGTGATTCGGATCATATTTCACTCCCGAGGATGTTGCCACACAGAAGCAATAAGCGCGGTAATTAACGTATGCCCGGTTTTTAATTAATATCTCCGTTAATTAAAGTCGTACGAATATGAAAATGGTATCGTCGGATTCCTAGATTTTTTTCCAATCCGTCGATATGCGTCTCGAAATTCCCGTAAAAAAATTTCCAGAGATATATGAGAAAACAGAATTTGGCACGTAGCCAAATCCCTTTTTTAGGGAAAACAGTGAAAGAAAGTCAACAAAATGGCAAATGTAGGGAGAACGTAGGGGAAAAGTAGGTTTTTAATTAATATCTCGGCTAATTAAAGTCGGAGAATTACGCGAATGGTCAAAATGGCCTCGAGTACCACTGCTGTCTTCATTTTGTTTTTAAATCAATTACTACACTGCAGTACCTGTGTGAGGTATGTGTTGTTCGTCACTGGTCTTTAAACTGTAGGTTACTGTTACAATAATAAGCAGACAATAGCGTGCTTCCGTTTAGTTTCAATTTAAAAGTGTAAATGTCCGTATTGCCTACGCTGGTGATCCGTTGCTTGACTACTAATACTACCAACTTACATATCACTGACGATCAAGAGCCTTCACGGTGTCAATATTCTTCGATTTTAACTTAAAAGCCAACATGAATTTACGGCAAAGCTTTTTCCCGGTGGTCCATGAGTTCACCGCCGCAGATTTTCAACTTATAGGTGGAAGGTAATAGCTTTAAGAAAGGTCTTCAGTTTTAATTTAATTTGAAAGCTGTCTCATCATATCAGTCATCACTACGGTGACCAGACGTCCTTTATTTCAGAGGACAGTCCTTTATTTGAAGGCTCTGTCCTCTAACTTTATTTATTTCCTGAAATAAGCATATTGTCCTTTATTTTGAGAAATCGTCTCAAAATCAAATTTCTCAAATTGGTTTTCTGCAACTCTAGATCGGAGCACCCGCAACGTATTTTTCTAAATGCCAGCCGAGCCGTACGCTGACAAATACGCAGTCGGGCCGGAGCAATGCTTGCTTCTCGCGTTAGTACCACCACCACATAACTAGGGACTGCTTAGCAAAGCTGTATGTAAGTAAAGCGTCGGCACTCCCATACTATAACATGACGCCAAATTGCAGCGACAATCCACTGCAGTGGTGGCGATGTAAACTAAATCTCTTCCCCTCCTCCTCTCCCATGCAGTGACGTCATGGAGGTTGGAAGTAAGATGGCGAGGCCACAATGAGTTTTGACACGATTGGATGTAAATATTTTGCAGTTGCGTCGTAATTGTATATATAAATGTATATATTTTCTATTTGTACAGTATTTCAGAGTCCTAAGTATACGAAAAGAATACATTTTTAAGCAAAGTTTATTGTTATTAACATTAAAATTATGCATTCTTTCTTCTCCACTTACAGAGCTTCTACCTAAAATACTTTCTCAAATATGACATGATTTTTTTAGCTTCTGAGGCATCTTTCAAATGAAAAAAATATAAGTCAATTTGTAATTAATGCTCAATTCGGTTCATTTCAAATTAGCGCTCTTTTTATTTTAATAGTGAAATACATTAAATAGTACATAACTTTCTCTGAATATTTCTGAAAGGGAATAAAAAAAAAGATTTTAAAAATATTATTTAAAACTTGTACCTGCGTTATTATAAAATATAGGGAATAATTCTTTTAATTATCAGATTTTTTTACCTTTAATTTCAACAATACATATCCTAAAACTGTTCTTTATTACTTCCTTAAGTACGCATCGTCTCAAGGAAACGTGTAGAAATGTATTCCATCAGATTTCGACGAAATCTTACTCTTGCAATCCTTAAATCCACAGTATCGATACGCCATTAGAGAAAATTTTAAATAAAAATTGGTTCTGAAAAGAGCCTTTTGTAATTAAAAAGTACAAAATTAATAAGTTATAAATAACACAACCAAAGCACGTTAGAAGCTAACACGATTTCGGTAGAATCAAACAAACAACCAAATCGAAACAACCAATGACTGAAAAGAAAAGGAGCATGCGCAGTTTTACTGATTGTGTTTCCACATCGCCACCGCTACGAGCGCTGCGGTCGTTACGAAGCGCAATTTCTCCCATTGAAGTGCCGACGCTTTACTTACATACAGCTTTGCTGCTTAGTTTCTTTAATCTTTGTGTTCATTCTCCTTCTACGGTTTGTGCGCGCGGCACGTCCTTCGTTCAATGTTACCCAAATATTGTATTTTACAGCTTTTAGTTTACTCAACGGTAATCAATTTATGACTTACCCTGGTCCTAGCTCCTAGGTAAGTTTGCTTTGTATTTTCAGTTTTGATATTTCGGTATTATCTAACTAAATTTTATAGAAATCTTGACTTTTACCATTCATGGCGCCTAAAAGAAAGTGCACTTTCAACCAAGCATTGCAGGAAGAATTTCCTTTCATAAAAAAAGGAAAATCGGATAGCGATGTCAGATGCAGTAAATGTTTAGCCACTTTCAACATTGCAAATAGCGGCAGATCAGCAATTAATCAGCATCTTCAAACTTCAAAACACAAAGATGCGGATAGGCAGGCTTCGACGAGCAAATCTTTAAATGAATGTTTTGTTAATAAAAGAGATAATGACACCCAAAACGCGTTAGCCCTAAAAGAAGCATCGTGGTGTTATCATTCAGTTCAACACAATTATTCATTTAGATCTAGTGACTGCTCCTCCAAACTAATTAAGAAGTGTTTCGAAGAAAAATATTCTTGCGCAAGGACAAAAACGGAATCAATTATTTGCAATGTCCTCGCCCCATATTCATTTGAAGCGATCAAAAGTGACCTAAGCGAAACAAATTATATCACCATTTATTCTGATTGTTCGAATCATGGCAACACCAAATTATGTACAATTCTCGTCAGATATTTTTTACCCAATTTTGGAGTTAGAGTAAAAGTTTTGAATATAAAACAGCTTCCCGGTGAAAATTCCGATATTTTGACAAATTGTATCAATGAATCGCTGGAGAAATTTGGGGCCACCAAGAAATTGGTAGCCTTGTGCGCGGATAATACAAATGTTAATTTTGGTGGTTCTCAAAGAAGAGGAAAAAACAATGTTTTATACAAAATGCAACAATCGAGCAAAAAGAAATTGATTGGGGTTAATTGTGCAGCCCACATATTCAATAATTGCATCAGCACTGCGGTCGATTGCCTTCCGATAGATATTGAAGTGGTATTGGTAAAAATTTACTCACATTTCTATATTTACACAATACGAGTAGAAATATTGAAACAATTTTGTGATGAGGCAGAGGTCCAATACAAAAAGCTACTTGGCTACAGTAAAACAAGATGGTTAACTCTTCTGCCAGCACTGGATAGAGTTTTACAACTATTTGAACCCTTAAAGGCTTACTTTTTAAATCGGGATAAATGCCCAACAATACTTAAAACTTTTTTCAATGGGGAATTATCAGAGGAATGGTTATTTTTTGTTCATAATCAAGCGTCAATGTTTCATCAATATATTTTGAAGGCTGAAGGTCAAGATATTTCAATGTGTGAAACATCGTTACTTGTTAAGGAATTAAAAACTAAGCTAAATTCAAGAAAAAATGAGAAGTTTGTTCCAATAGTGATAAAGAAAACGTTATCAAAAGTGCAAGATATGCAATCTACACAGTTTATCTCTGAAGCTTGCACGTTTTATCAAACATGCATTGAATATCTAAGCAATTGGGACATGTGTTTCAATGAAGCAGAAGTTTTTGAATGGATCACTTTGCGAGAAGTCCCTGTGTGGTCGAAGGTGGAGGCAAGTTACATTTTCATATCAGAACAATGTTCGGTCGAAATATCCGACGGTGAATTATTTGACGAAATTACCCTCGTAAAAAATTACATTACCAATGAAAAAATTGACGAATGGAGGCAAAACAGCAAATCCTGCCACCTAAGGTGGGTGGAGATATTTAATCACTTTAAAGCGAATCATATTGCCTTCAACAATACTTGTAAACTCATTGAGTTTGCTTTATGTCTACCTGGAACTAATGCTCCCGTCGAAAGAATATTTTCATTAGTAAATAATATGTGGACCAGTGACAAAACCCAATTAAGTGTTAGTACATTACAAGCCAGCATAGCTGTAAAATTTAACTTTGAAATGAATTGCCTTGAATTTCACGACTTTTTGAAGCGTGAACCGGCACTTTTGCGAAAAATCCATACATCTGGAAAGTATGAGCAATAAATTATTTAATATCCTATATTTACATATTACATTATTTAAAACTCGTTGAACATATTAATGTCTGCTTCTATTGTTTTAATAAACCTTTTGAATTACTAAGTTTTTTGGAGTTTTTTTTTATCAGGAGGCGTCCATAAATGATCGCAATATTTGGGATAATTTTGACCCTGCCCATCCCCAATCCCCATGTCACAATTTGTCACACCTTGGAAGACCCCAAATTAACATTTGTGACGTCACACGAACGCACAAACCCCCACCCCTAACACAAAATTATTGAGCACGAATTTAAATTACCATAACCCCCCCCCTCATGTCACGTTACAAGTGTCCTTTATTTTCTCCGAAAAAATATGGTCACCGTAGTCATCACATATGTGTTGACCACCAATGATCGTCAAGCTGTAGCTCATTGATTAACTTGCTAATCATAGGTAAGAGGAGGAGCGGTAGATTTACATTGAATTAAAAAAGAAAATTAAATTGAGCATCACTGGCGACCATCAGAACTATTGGTTATTTTTATAGGGCAATGCAATCACTTGAGGGAGTACAGGGTAGCACAATATAATATAGCGTAACATAACCCAACTACACCACTCCAAAATTCAAGATTTGGTATTATCATGGTTTTTTTGTAAATAATCATGCTCTTCTTGAACTTCCTTTCCACATAATAATCTAACAAATATTATGTTTTTATCAGAATACATCACATCATCATACGCATATTGTGCAAATGCATAAAAAAGAAAAGTAACTTCTAAAAAACCATTTTCATTACATTTTAATAATAATGGAGGCTATGGAAGTACGTAAAATGAAAAAAATCGGCAATAATATATCCGATGGAGCAATAAATACTACTTAGCCGATATGTATTTTCTTCTTAAACTGCGGTCAACATTTACTCTTTTATTTATTAAAACTGACGTCCATTCTAATTTTGCAACAGGCATATTTTCTATATATGCCAGGGGTAGCCAAACTTCATATCATTAAGTGGCGCAAAATTTTAGAATTCAGAGGAATTCAAGAACCAGAATTAAATTTTATAAAAGCCGCAAATTTAAATTTACATCATTTTAAGAATAGTGAAATAGGTTTCAAATGGAAAGAAACGCCTGATTCTAAATAACCATTTAATGACAGTTTGCCTCCAGGATGTGATGCGTCGAAGACAACGCGAAGTTTTTGGCATCTTTGTTGTTTCCTCTAATTGCAACTTGATGCGGTAAAAAGTTTTTTTTTTACTTTTTAAATAATCCTATTCTTCCGAGATACCTTCTTATAAGTGGTGGTCTATCACAGCTTTGTAATGATCACGAAACTTCGGATTCTTCATAAATCTGTACCACAGTGACTCAAATCGCTTTTGTACTAGCTCATAATTATCCTGCAATTCCCCCGGCATGCTCTTCTGCCGCAAGCAAGCCACATATCTGTTGTCCTCAAATTTGGCGGATTCTAGACATTTTCTAAAGGTAACATCGCTCTCTAAGCTGTGTCTCTCATCAGATTTATTAGAAATTCCCAATGATTTCAGTTGCCATAAATTTCTCATCAGTGTGGACGTTTCAATTATTCACTTATGGACGTCCTATCAAATTTTAATTATTAACCTATTAAGTTAATTATTAGCTTGTTAACAAGTTTTAATAATTAAATATTTCTAATTATCTATGGTATTAAATGTTTCTAATGCATTACATGCGTTTTCTGTTTCTCTCATAGACCACTCCAATTTACACTGCTGGCCACCCAAATTTCAACACCAAGAAAGACAAGAGGTATCACAACAAAATTTATTTAGTAGATAACATGTTGACCAAGTATCAAATGATTAAATTTATAGACTTCTGTGAAGTGTGGTTCCTTCCAGAATCAGTAGCCAGAGTAGCCGCCATTGTTGGAGATCACCGCTGCCACACGCCTCGGCATTGATTCAAAGAGACTTTGGATGTGTTCTTGGGGTACAGCAGACTAAGCAGCTTCCACACGTTGCCAAAGTTGTTCTGGTGTGGCAGCTTGGGATGTAATCTGTGTCAATCGTTCAGCAACCATGGACCCCATGTTTTCTATCGGCGAAAGATCCGGAGAGCATGCCAGCCAGGGAAGCAATTCAATCTGGCGATTGACGAAGAACGCTTGGATAATGCATGCCACGTGTGGTCCCGCATTATCCTGTTGAAATATGGCTGTGGGCAAGCCCTGAAGGTAAGGAAAGACAACTGGCTCCAACACCTCGGAGATGTAGCGCTGGCTGTTTAAAGTACCGGCAATGCGTACTAGAGGAGTGCGAGTGATATCCAATACCGCTCCATACCATAATACCCGGTGCAGGACCAGTATGGCCGTGCATAACGCAGCTGTTCAGCATCCTCTCTCCACGGTATCTCCAGACTCGAATCCGGCCATCGTGGTTTTGCAAACAGAAGCGTGACTCGTCAGTAAAAACAATTTCATTCCATTCTGCAGTCCACACCCTTCTTTCATCACACCATTGGTGGCGGAGACGTCTGTGGTTCTGCATCAAGGGTAGACGAAGCAATGGGCGTCTTGCGGATAGACTATTCTGCTATAATCTGCGTCGAATGGTACGCGCAGACACTGAATGATGCGTTACAGACTGAATGAGCTGTGCTATGGTTCGTGATGTGACTGAGCGATCCGTCACTGCCATGTGCACAATGTTCCTGTCATCACGTGAAGTGGTGCACGAGGTGGATGCGATCGAACACGTCGGTCCGTCGTACTCTCTTGCATCCAACGGTCACATATCCGCATTATAGTTGTTTGGTTTCGTCCAACACGACTACCTGTTTCTCTGAAAGATAATCCACACTTTCTGTAGGCCACTATCCTTCCTCTGTCGAACTCGGATACTTGATCAAAGGATGATCGCTGTTTGCTACGAGGCATAACTGATCGTTTTTTTGAAAAAACCACAAGAAAAACACAATTGCCGAACTTGAAATCGTCGAAAACTCCAAGCCTTAAATAGCGCTTTGAAGTGGCGCCACAGGCGCGGGTGATGTGCGTGTGCGCTGAAATTCTAATCATTTGCATATCTTACCTCCGCTAATGCATGTTGTAAATTTCATGCTATTTGCATGCTTCCTTCAGGGTGTTGCATTTACGGTGGCCAGCAGTGTAGTTTTTATTGTTATTAATGATTCAGAAATTCGTCAGATCCTTCCTGTAACGATTTTCCAATACCTATCTGATTCAAGAAGTAATGAAAGTTTCTTATCTCTGCTACTAAAATGAAGTGTGTATGTAATTGTAACTCTTCCAGACAGATCTACAGTTTTCGTATTGGGTACTAGTACTATACTGTCACTTATTACTTCACTTTCTGAAGTTCCTACATTTATTTTTATTTTAGTATTTGATGGTTGAATCAAAACGAAACTGTCTTTCTAAGCAAATCTAGTTTTTAAAGATTTCCTTTACAAAAGTGTTTAATAGAATCAGTTTAATATTTTTACTTATTTACGTTTTTAAATAATGTTATTAAGTTTCTTAATTAACAAGAAAGGAAATAAAATAACTGCGTTTGGACATTCCTGTGATTAAGTTGACTAATAACTATGTCAAAGAAATTAAATAAATTAATTACTTTCATTAGGACGTAGGAAGCCGCACTTGGTTCACGAGACGTATTATGCCCATCCCTGATTTATGTAGCCTTCATTACAATGCAATTGCTTTATTGCTTAATATTTAATACATCCTATGTCCCGTAAAAGTAGCAGCAAGTGAATATTTAGACGGGAATTGTTGATGAATGCAACTGTAAGTTATGTTGTAGCGCAAAATTGTGAAGCTTTCAATCAAAATCAATGTTTCATGACATCTGCCATTTGTTTTGAGACACCTTTCAATTTTTAGGTTAGCTGAATTATTACGAATCATGACTATTTTTCCAATTTAATCTGCTGTTCGAAGCCAGTTGTTCTATTTCAGTTTAATATCAGCCCAGTTCGCAGCCAAGGAAACCTACCCTACAAGTTTAAAATGCAGTAACAAAATTATCGAAAAATCCCAAAACTATCTGAACTCTTGAAATAAAAATTAGGAGCTACTTTCCTTTAATCTAGATTTTTGATAGTAAACGTTACGTTCTATATTTATTTTCTTTTGCTACTTTTATCATGGGATAAATTAAATTCATCAACTGCTACTATTATTATAGGACAGAGGGAGTATTAATCTGTTCGTCTTCTCTATAAATTAAATTTTCACCAACTGCTATTATTATAATGGGTCAGATGGAGTATAAACATTTTTTTTCTTCTGTTTAAATTCAATTCATCAACAGCTACTATTATTATGGCACAAAGAGATTATTAACTTTATCGTTTTTGTCTTTTGTATAGGAGGCAGTTGATTTGAAGAAGAAAAATCCTAATTTGAAAGTAATGCTGTCTTTAGGTGGATGGGGAGACAGTACGAAGAAGTATTCGGATTTAGTAGCGTCGTCAACAAAGAGAAAGAATTTTATAAAAAAAGCTGTGGAATTCATAAAGGCTCATGGATTCGACGGAATTGATGTTAGCTGGCAATATCCCAATTGCTGGCAAGGTGCTATAGGAGTACATCCGGCTGATAAGGAGAATTTTGCAAAATTTTTACAGGTAAGAAAATAACAAAATTAGAATGAAACAGTTGAGCTATTGTTTCAGATCTATTATTAAGAATGTTTTGTGAGGTCCAGTGTTCTTTTTCTAAATGATCAATAAATTGTTTTCATAAATAATAATAAATTGATTCTAATGACTTATTACAATGGTCTCAAACTAGCGAGTCGTGAAGCGCTTGCGATCCGGGAACAATTTTATGCCACCAAAGAATACATTTTCAGTAACTGAATTAACATTCTTATGACAAGAATTCGGACGAAAAGTTTAAGATTTTTAATGGTTTCGAATTCAAATTTACGTAATGTTCTAAAAACATAATACTGTTACTAAAAACAAATTTGAGTAAAGCTCTGCAAAAACTAGAAATGGTGGTAATTAATTTACACTGTGATATAAATATTACTCGAAGAGTTGAAGATATAAATTTGATTAACGCGTATCAGTACTTATCAAATCAGTACTCTTATCAGTAGGATATTAACGCTTATCAGTACTTATCAGTACTTATCAATACAAAAGATAAATAGCTTGAGTTAAGAATTTTTGCAATAAGAATATTCGCTTTGTTGTTGAGTATATTTACCTGAGAAAAGTCTTTTTTTTTTCCGTACCTGAAAATTAGATATGTCTGTGAAGAGAATTAGACTGCCGACGAGTATCTAGAGTTTGTGATGATACTTTTTAGAAACGTTCCTCCAAGATTACAAACTTTACGGAAACCGAAATACCATGTGGTATTGCAGCTGAAAGGCGTTGTAAGAAGCTAAAAGTTTATAATTGTTTATGTATTAATATGTGTTTCTCTGTATGCTTCATAAAAATGTCATAAATAAAGAAGGGGAATAGTTTGTCATTATTCATTCTCAAGTTTTGTTTCTCTTGGGACGTTTTCTTATATTTATTTCTAGTTTGAAATAAATGGAAATTATTTAGTAGTTACTTTAATATATAACAATTACTATTTCAAACTATTACGTGTTATAGTGAAAGAATTTAAAAGAGAAATATCCCTGTGTCATTAGCAGCTTGCAGTCAACAAATATGTGAAAACGTGATTACGAATTTCATTGAAAGAGTGCGGTGCTGGAACTCAAGTCGTGGAGAATATTATTTATCATTTTTAAATCCTAATATTTACCTGTTATAAGTATGTAAAAATATTTTCAATTTTCTGAAAATAAAATATTTTCTTAAGCATGTTAATTATGGCACATTTGTTGGGACAGACTTTGTTTATCAATTTTTGTTCAGGACAGCCTTTGGTTTTATAAACCCATTTTTTAGATGTATATTTCATTGTTCCGTCTACCTGAAGATCCGGTTATTCTTGTAATTAATAATCTTTATATTAAGATTGCCTTAAATTACTTCATAAGATTGTAGGCGAAAAAGATAAAATAGCATGTATATAATTAAGCGCTTTTTTAAAATTACTATTAAATTACGTATAGCATGCATTTTATAGATGACGATTAAGTTAATTTTCCAGTTAGTCATAAATGTAATTTCAGCAAAAGGAACTGATTGAATTAATCTCGAACTTTCTGCCATTTATGGAAAAACAATCAGTACCTTTTCAGTAAAGATTGTTTTCCTTCATTTTAGTCACAGGCTTTTCCTCAATTTTGCATCTAATCACTCACGTTTAATAATAATTTTTTTAATTCAAAATATTGTAGAAAATTAGATATTATAAAAAGAGAAAACTTTAAAAATAGTAAAAGAGTACCAAGATATACAAATCTACCAGTCAGTAGAAGACAATTAGTCATTTTCAATCTTAGTAATAAAACTGATTTCTCTAATACCTGTAAAATTCGTTCATTAGTAAGCAAGTCATTATGTAATGGTTATGACACTTAGATTGAATATTTACGCACCACGTGCAACAGTGTCTCGCAAACGTGCGACTGTGTTTAAGGGTTGACTTTTCCTATTCGCTGTAAACGACAGTGAACTATCACGATGGCAGAGCTTATGTCAACACAATGCTTATTAGCTTATGCCTGCAGCGTATAAGAAGAACATGAGCATAATTAAAAGAAACATATGAATATCAGGTATCAGGGCATATAGGTATCGGTCAAACTAATAATCAACAGTAACACATTTTATGCTCGGAAAAAGATTTCATGTGCAAGAAGATTAAGTCTTCTTTAGTTTGGCTGATTTGTACCTTACCCACGAAGATTCGCTCAAACAGAAAACGTTCAATGTTCGAAAAATAAAAATTCAAGATCATTCAACTGATGGTAAAATAACATGCATTTTAAAAGAAGGATCAGACATTATACAATCCGTTGCAGCATCTGTTACATTTGAAAAAAAAATCTGATGTGGACACCATGTTCTGATGTTCTTCGTATGACCTATTAAATTATGCACATGTTTTTGCTGCACTTCATTTAAACTTATTTCCTCGAATTATTCTAACTTATTAAGCGATTCCTCGCAGAAAGTGATATAAAAATATTAGATTTTCAAATTAAATATTCAGGTCAGTTTTTTGTTGTATAAGAGAACCAAACTTCTTATATTTTTATTTTTTCATAACGAGTAGAAAACCTCCCATACAGTATAAGTATAGGGATCGTGAGAGCACGTTAAAAGTTAGATTCATTATCTCTCCAAAATTAACTATTTTTAGTCCAAAGGGGCAATTTACCCAGAATATTAATTTCATTTTGGTATTTTGCGTTGATTCCCTAAAAGCGTTGCTTCACTTTTCAAATTATTGCCACCAAATATTATCGCCCTGTATTATATTTAAAGAAATCAAATAATGAAGAATCTGCATAAATGTATATATGCTTCTCGCATTGTGATAAAACAACGGTACCTAGAGTCATCAAATTCTGAATATTGAATGTTTGCACCCAAATATGGGCATCTGGAAACCCAAATTTGAAATTTGGAATTTGTGTTATTACAGATTTCCTATTTTGTACACCTTTAACGAATTTTTGATTAACAAACTCAATGATTTCAAAGCGAGTCAAGGCAACGTTGTACAGAAAAAACACTTTTTTCTCCAGCGCAGCGCGTGAGACTGTGTATCGGAAATTCTAAAGATATGCTCATTTAAAAATTATTTTGCAATATTGCTCTTAGACTGAATTTTATGATTTAAGTGCGCAGAACATGATATTTAATAGATAAAGGTAACACACAAAATGTTAAAAAAAAGCCCTTTTGGACATAATTTAAAATCTGAAACCTTTCAGACTTTTTCTTTTCTTTTTTTTTTCAAAATTTGAATTTCCAAAACATAAATATTTGCGCCGTTTAAAAATACTTCTGTCAAGTGGAAGAACGTATATGACTACGATCAACGGTTGCGAATAGAAAGGCCAAGTAAAGACTTAAAAGCTGGGAAAGCTGGGAAGTGGATATATATATATATATATATACGCATATACGTATAGAGGTTAAGAAAAATATCCATTTAAAATCCATTTCCCAGTTTGGGAAAAGGAGTCCTTTATTCTATCGGTATGTACAGGTGACAGGTGACAGAGGACGAAGACACCTGGTGGCTAACACTGGTAAACATGTACTGTCGTGAGCCACCACTATCTGCAGAGCCGGCATTTCCCTTTGAGTCAAAGAGACGTCTCATCAGGAGTTTATTTTAAATATTATTTGACTACATTGCCAAACAAGGGCTGTTGATTCAATTACATCTGCTGATTGGGAGGACAGATTGATGAAACTGACGTAATATTTGAACAGAAATTATACGTATATATATATATATATATATACGCATCAACGCTTGTGAATACATGAAGCATATGTAAACACATAAATTGCAATCAGACATAAAAAATAATAAAAACGGATTCGAGAGCGGTCGATATGGATATTTCTATTGAAATATGATACCCGAAATTTTTCGCGATTACAATTTCTTTACTTCCTACAAGGAAGCAAAGCATTGAGAAGGTTAAATCATCCAAAATGGCTTTTGTAAAGTTACTGTGGCTTATCAGTAGAGCTTAGAAATAGAACTGGCACAAGTCGAATAGCGAAACATTTTATTGGTGATGTACTAGAAGAACATACATTTAGATTTATATTGGAACGATGTATATCTTCTGTATATTTGAAATGAAAAAATATGTAACATCACTCTATTTAATGTTTTTGATTAGATGTATCATGAATTAAATGCATTTTCATTTCAACCCATCCAATTCAGCAATAAAAAGATAATATTCGTAAGAATTGCATCTAATGCTTTTTAATAACTTAGTTTGTTAATTAATAACAGACAGATTACATGTGAAAGATCATCTTGCATTTTGTCATTAAAGAAAGATGTAAAGACTAAATGTAAAAGACTCGAATGAAAAGTGAAGCTTAAAATAGCATTTCTAAACTTATAGCGCTTTTGAGCTAAAAATTAGTTAATTGTTAAACCCACTTTAACTGTTATAATTACAGATTTAACCTGCTCCTAACATAATGTCATTATCCCTTTACAGAACTTTAATTAATACGAACATCTAAATAACAGACGAATAGCTTAAGAAAATATTAAACAATTTGTAGCATTCCAAATTAAATGTAAACTAAAGCTTATCTTTGGGCAGCGAGAGCAGCAGATGACGTACAGCCTGAAACATAATAAAAAATAAACTAATTTATACTTCATTTTCGGAAAGATATATAAAATTAAACTTCTGAAGAACTGTTGTTAGTGCAGAGCAAATTTAAACTCAATTACTTAAAGGACTGCCGGATTATCATAATTACCCACGATTGTTAATACTGTATATTATATTTCGTTAGAAGTATGTGGGTACTGCACATTCGGGCACAGATCAGTTATTCTCATTACCTAGAAGACAATTCCTAGATTAACTTTAACAAAGTTGCAAGTTAATTCAACTTGCGTTTTTCATGTCTCGAAAGCGCGACTTAAAGCGCGACAATTGGTCTGTTATTTCAGAAAAAGTCAGATTTTGTGTCAAAATACCTATTCTAGAATAATGCTATATGTAAATCTAATATATTTCCTAAGTCGCGCTTTGGAGACATGGAAAACGCAATTTGAATTTCGTCAATTGGCCCAGTAGAACGGAAGGTATAGAACTATTCTCTCTCTTTTTTTCGCAGTGTACCTTGTAATATTATTTACTCTGCATTATTTTTATCTATTAATCTCAAAACTCACTTTGTGTCCGTATCATTTTTGTGTCCGGATCACTTTTAAAATTACTGGTACCCAATGTTACCACCATGTATTACTGTGCGTATATGTGTTCCTAACACTGTGGAAAAAAGATGGCACCTACAGCCACGTAGTTTTCCATTTATAATACATGTAATTTTTCACCTGAATATGGCACCTCGGAACCCGAATTTTGAATTTAATTGTTTTTGACTTATTTCATATTTTGTGCCGTTATATTGAACTTTTCTTAACTATATCGTTTCCTGTGGCTGTTATTTATAATGCGGGCTATTTGGAGGGAGAATACTGTACCAAAATATGCTAGCACAAAGTCCTTAATGACAAATCGTGCAGGTTAAGTTTTAATCCAATTTTAGTCTTTCAGCTTTAATCCACAAATTCGAAAGCAATGTTTTGCCACTGCATCAGATAGAAAACTTATTATCTCCATGCACCAACTTGTTAGTTTTCAGTTAAGCGTAAAATGTTTAAGTTTCAAATATAATCTTTTTGTTACTGAGTAGCAAAGCAAGTGGCTGAAAAGCAATAAACGCAGTTTTTAAAAATAGTTCTTCTGCTTCTTATTCTGATTAATTTAAATAAAAATGCATTTAGTTCAAAAGATATTTAATTATAAATATTTTTATGATATGACATTAGCTGGACACGTCAAAATCATTATATAGTTTTTCCTTTCTCATGATAACTCTTTTATTAGGATAGTTTTCAAAGAAATAATATCGCGAATATCGATGCTAAATAACAAAGCTAGAAAGATGAAAAAAACTATGTTAGCAGGAGTGAGTCCAAAAGCTGATTGGTAACCTGCAATGTTCAGCAAAAGCTTAGAAAACCTTAACAAATACACTGATACGACTTTAAAGTTCGATTCTTTACAGATTTGCTTTGTTTCGTTTTATTTCCCTTTTTAATGACTTTACTGTTTTTGATGCTCTCGGTTTTTTCATGAAATTTTATCGAATTCTTAGGAACTTCGAAAAGCATGTGATCAGGCTGATCTGACTCTGTCTGTTAGTGTCGCGGCAATTAAGCGTGAAG
>KK117595.1:0-64356 GCA_000611955.2 Stegodyphus mimosarum | reverse complement strand
GAGATCTTTTCGCGACCCGATTTTCTCCATTTTATTTTTCCGTTTTTTACCAGTCAGCGGATTGAATTAGGAACAAGACTTATATGCATTACACATACATCCAAATATAATTATTTAAAATATTTTTGTCAAATATTTTATTGCTCTTCTTCAGATTCTACATTCTCTTTTTACTTCCATATTTTTTATAGATTTGATTAGCTAATCATCCTCGAAAAAAAAACCGGTGTTGTAATTTAATGATATCATAGTTTCGCTAAATGTTTGTCGATTTTTTTGAAAAATTGTCAGCATGGATTTCAAAAGAAGAAACATGGTAGACTTTTTTTCCCAGGAAAAAAAAATTAATATTCGTACATTTTATGATTCTTTCATTTAAATACTCTATAGGTATTTTACAGTACACATGTGCATCAGGTGTACTTTTCGAATTATCTGTATTTTTCAAAATGTACTACATGAGTATCCGTGCTTTAAATCTCAGATAATTGCGAGTTAAATCTTTATTTCTCTCTAGAAAAAAGAACAAGTGCAAAAATGTATAAACGTTTTTTACACTGCTCCCATTTAGTGTTCAATATAAATAATTTTCATTAAATAAACTGATGCAGTTAAAAAGCATTCTTTGCCCTTTCGTAATTAATCTAATGCAACTGTCACTAGTTACCTAATGCTGCAACTAACAATAATATTTTTGTTTATTAACAGGGCTGTGCATTATATTAATCTAATGACATACGACATGCACGGACCGTGGGAAGGAAAGACAGGTCACCATGCTCAGTTTGATAAAGCTCCATCGGATGCAGATCATTATGCTAATGTAGTAAGTGTTTTCACTTACTTTTATGTTTTTGTTCCTTGGTAAACTCTGCTTAAGAATAATAAAACGTTGAGAGACAGGCTGTGTATATGTAAAACAAAACAATATAAAACGAAACAAAACAAACCAATATCTTTTAAGCAGTGTCAGTTAATCGTCTTTTGAAAAGCTTACTAAAATCGATGTTCAGCGAAGCGATAAAGATTGTAATCCCGCATTATTTTATCGTTATCAAACGATGCCAATAAAAACTGTAAATCATCCATCAAGCGTTGCTATATAGCAGGGGTCGGCAACCTTTTTTGGCTGCGGGTCAAAATCAACTAAAATGAGAGTATTAAAGAGACGTTTGGGTCAGAGATATTTTCGTATTAAAACAGCATTTTAGTAAATAATAAGATATATTTTATTAAGAAAATAATTACAAACATAGCTGAATAAACTTTATTTATAAACTTTCTCTACGATATCAATGGCTCTCCTGATGTTGAACTTGTGACGTCAATTTAGTTAAGTCTGGTTTATAGTTAGTCGTTTTAAGTCGAACACAAGCATCTGAATTTTCAATAATTAACCTGCTCCTGTTTTTGCTTAAAATAAATTTCATTTATGAAAATATTTGCTCACATTTATAAATGGACCCGAATGTGGACAAAATGGCAAAGACAATTTTTTAATGATGAAAACCTCGTAGGAAGAGATGCCCAACATGTTGATATCATGAGAAAATGATTATCTTCTGTATTTTCCAAATCGTCCCGCAATTTCTTAAATTTATCCATCCATAACGTTGAACTTTTAAAATCAACCATTTCTAAACTAAAATTGTCAATTCTTAGATATTCAAAATACTGCAAATTTATAATGTTTTCTTCTATTTCATCGGGCTTTATTATAAATGTAAACATTTCTCCATGTTTCTTAAGACTTTGAAACCGACTTTCATATTCACTTTTAATGATCGAAATCCAAGTTTCGAACATATTTAGATTGAGTTCATCGATATTTTCTTTTTCATGTTCCCTTTTTAACAAGGAAAAGAACTGAAATTTTTTAGTCTTTATGTCAGTTTCAAATAATATCAATTTTGAAGTAAAACTCTTCCATTCCTCATACATTTTCAAAATTGTGTGGTTATTTCCTTGGAGTCGTACGTTGAAATCATTATAATGGTTCATTATGTCTGCTAAGAACAAAAGTCTTGAAAACCATTGTTTATCATTGAGTTTGAGATCATTTTCACCGATTTCGTGAAGAAATATTTGTATATCATCAAAACAGTCTGCAAATCTATTAAGAACTTTGCCCCGACTTAACCATCGTATTTCAGAATGTAATAACAAATCTCCATATTTCGATTCAATTTCCTCCAAAAAAGCTTTAAAGCTCCTGTGTATTAATGCTGATCGCGCTAATTATCATGTTTACGATCTTAACAACTTTTTCCATTACATCCTTAAGTTGCTATGCAGATGCCTTTGCAAATAAATTTTCTTCATGTATGATACAATGAAACGATAAAAGTGAACGGCCAAGTTATTTTCCATTAGTTTTACAAATCCAACAGTTTTCCCTCTGATACTTAGAGCACCGTCAATTGTTATGGAAAACAATTTACTTTTTAAATCCAATACTTGCCCATTTTTGAAATTTGACGAAAAATATCAGTGCCTTTGGTGGTGTCATTCATTGAAGCAAGAACGCATAGTTCTTCATTGACATTCGAGCTATCTATTGATGCAAATCTAATAACTATTGTAAGCCTACCAATACTATTTATGTCGGTACTTTCGTCAACTGCAATGCTAATTATGTCACAAGGTAACAAAATCATTTTTGACCTGTTCATCAATATTCTTGGCCATATCTTCAACGCGACGCTGGACTGTTCTAGTTGACAATGGTATTTCTTTGATTCTCTCAATTATTTGTTTTTTTACTTGCGAAGTTTTTAAATAAGTGTTCGGAACAATTTATGAATGCGTTTTTCAAAAACTTGCCGTCTGTAAATGGTTTTCCGTTGGTACAAATGCTAAGAGCTGCAACAAAGCTGGCAGACGGAGCGTGATTGTTGCTGGTAACAAAACTCTTTAAGAATTTATTTTGTTTTCCAAAATTTAATACACGTTTAGCAATGTATTCAGATTTATCTTCATTTGCCATTTCACTCACATCTTTATGTTTTGAAGAAAAGTGTCGCTCAATATTGTAATTCCTGGCGGTAATTATATCTGTACATAAAGTACATATCAATTTGTCACCATTTTCGATACACCCATACTTTTCTGTCCACACATCTTGAAATAATCTCTTTTTTGCTTTTTGTTTGTTCATGGTAATTTTTTAAAATAATAATATTTATTTCACTAGGTCAATATTATTGTGTTACTGTATTACATGTGCTGTAACTATAACTGACATACAACTGAGATAACGATGCTCGCGTCCAGGAATGGTACAATTTGTTCTGACAATGTCGCTGCATTCCGCATACTATCGGCCGATTCCATATCCAGTCAGGCAGGGTAGGGCTTTAACTGATATTTTTATATGTTATACTGGATTCAAATTTGGTACCTTCATAACTTTGCGACAAAAAGGTTTTGGGAAAAGGAAAAAAATGTTTGTATATCTTATACTTTATTTTCGGAACTAAAGTGGGTCACTTGAAATTACCAAATGGGTCACTCGGTGACCCACGGGTCATAGGTTGCCGACGTCTGCTATATAGTATTCCCACAGTTATTCTTTAAATTTATGTCATGATTAATTATGAAAATATTCCTGCGCAAGGAGCTGCTTTATAGACACACTTTTATGCCTTTATACACATCACCAATTGTTTACAAACAATAGTTGAATTACTAAATATTTATTATGTTGTATGATTATTATTTTAAATTATCTTGGGCGTTTAACGAGACAATATTTTAATTACGTCTTTTGGGTTTCCTTAAAGTATGATTGAATGTGGTTGTTATCATGAATAGAAGAAGTAAAGAAAAATTCAAATTCTTATTTGCTGATGATCTTGCCGTCTTAATTAGAAATTTTATTCCCAATTTTATATTTCTGATTATCTTCCTAAAATAATTCGAAAGTTTTTCTAAATATCTTGATAATAATTACATATTTTAAGTTTGCTATCATGAATATTTAGTTTGACTTACTAAAAGTTTTCTACTAAATGCTTTATTTAATTAAAATCATCAACTTAAGTGTTGGCAGAACTAGCATAGTTTTGTTGGGTTTATGGATATGGGATACACATTTGAAAAATAATTGAAGTGCATATTGTGCATTAGGCTAGTCATTAAAATTCACCCACTTACACACAACCTTTGCATTTGTAATTTATTTGGAAATTTAAACAAAAAACTGAGCAAGTAGCCTTTACGAAATATTTAACATTTTGGGGATAAAATAAATATTTTTCTCTCGTCGCAAAACAGTATCAGTAAATGACATTATATTGTGTACGTAAAAGTTATTAAATAAATAAATGGATACAAAAATATTGTTTACAATAAAATCAGAAATAATTACAAACCACTGAATGTACGATGTAAAAGTATTTACAAAAATATATACAACAGATCATCACAAGAATCGGAGTAAAAAATATACAATTTAAAAGTAACAATTAATGTAATAAACACGTGTCATTTTGACAAGGTATTGAGCCAACTCTATTAAAATAATTACAAAATATATTTTGCATATACACGGAATTTGAAAGCAAACGTCTCTTTCGCCAACCTGAGCGATAACTGATTCCTGTTTGGCTTTCAAATCTGTATACCAAGTAAAGATGGTAACTAATTTCGCGGAACCGCATTTCTGAGAAATTTTTTTTTTGACGTGCTGTGTCAGTAACAAATAGCGTATGTGATAGGGGTTTTAGGCGACTTCAGCTTTGAAGCCACTACTAAGGCTAAGAAGTGGAGGTTACTTTATTATGGAGGCACCTAATAGGTGGGCCACTTTTGCCTTCTATGAAGGGACGGATAGTTACAATCATGCTTTCTCCGAGATTCGAGCCAGGGCCCTTTGTTATCGCAGTCGGCTACCTTAACCACTATACTGTCTGGGAAGAAACTTGGTGAAGTAGAAATGAATAATTTATAAAAGTAAAAGAAAACATCCAATTACATGGATTATAAATCTAAAATGCAGCTACAGTTGTCACACGCAACCTTCCAAGAAACTAAGCTAATGTTTGATCTACTTTTTCGTTTCAACTCAACGAACGAAAAAAGTTGTAGTTCTTAAAGTAAAAGAGCAGCTTTCTATTTTAACACAATCAAATTTTTTTAACTGGGATTCTAAAATTTCTAAAAAGTATTAAACAACACAATTCACAATCAACTACTCAGAATCAAGAATATTTGTACAGAAGTTAATTATCGTCGAGAAGAGATACTACGTTTAGTTGACACCTTAATGGAAAATAAAATTCCAAAATATTTCACTAATCTTTTTCTTAAAAAAAGCAGGCCTTAACTACGATATTTAATCTTTTTTTATGAAATGATCGCGTTATTCCAAAACTTAAACATGAGAGTAAAACAATATAGTCACTAAATTATTTTTTTAAATGCTATCTTATAATTATTTCTTTTCTAATGCACAATTTTTATGCAAATTATTGTAGTTATATACTTCTAATAACAGGCTTGATATTCTTTTCATTAGACATGTTATGGTATTTTTAACTCTTAACCTCATTGATTCATTACACATGAAAGTCAAGAATAAGTAAACCACTTTAAATCATATCAATACAATAACTATTGCCAGGGAGAAAATTGTGTGACAACATTGTAAACAACATATCAGTGAGTTAAATAAGTATGTTCGAATATAACAGTAAATACCATAACGATAATACACCAAGGGTAAAAAAATACTTAATAAAGGGCGTTGTGTACTCCTAATGCAAAAACACGTTCATATTTTTAAATTAATTTATTGGGTCCAGTGTCTAAAATTATGAGAGAAAACAAACAAGTTTAAGTTAATTTAAAATTTACATTTATTAGAAGTTAACAAAACTAGCTACAATATTTTGAAACAATGTAGAACATACCTAATACAAAGAGGGGGGACCGCAAGCATCATAATTACTTGACCGAACATCGTCCATTACACTGAAGACAATACAAATGGTGAGAGTGCACATGCTATACTACCATGGATAATCTATGAAAAAAAGAGAAAGAAAATGCAAGTTAGTAATGACTGGTAAGAAATAATCGGAGCCTTCCGCCCTTTCTATGTGGACTAGGTCCTCCAGGCGTTTCCGACTCTCGTTGGTTTCCTCTTCCGTAATTCGTCAGCCATCTTTTCCTCGGCTGCCGTAGGCATAGGACTCGAGAGTTTCACACGCAGCAACTGCATCTGATCTGGCGAAAAACTTCAGAAAAATTTTCCTTCTCTCCTCTTCGTAGACCGCTGCAGGCCCTTTTTCTTCTTCTCGCCAGCCGCTGGTTTGGTGAAGAGATATTGTCCAAACGCCACCAGTTGCACAGCAACCCAAGGAGAGGAATCTAAGCAGAAAGATTAAGGCATGGGGTGGTAAGCCGGATGTTGGCGGAAAACCTCACTCATTGCAAGAATTACAAGCGACCCACCAGGGTCATCAACCTGACATATCAGTAGCTAGCCTCGCTCAGGGTCTCATTTTAGCATGGTGAACGCCCGTCAGAATGCGAATCACCTAGAACCCAAAACCTTGGCCTGGCGTAGCTGCATACAAAAAAACTTTTTTTTTGCAGGGTGCAGATTCGCACTTGGTGAAAGAAATTTTCCAGACCACTGTCTGGCACAGATAACATTCTGAGAATTTTTCCCTTCAGGGAAATTTTGGAAAACAAAGTAATAAATCTTGATTCCCAACACAACGTATAAGTTTTTGTGTAAATGAATTAAGGATTTGTTTTTAAATACTAAATTAATGAAAAACCGAAGAAAAATTTCTACAATTGAAGTATAATAATTACATAGAAAAAAAATTATGTTTCTACAACACCATAAACGATTTTACCACCAGAGTCAGAAAATATGGATTCAAACATTACCAGAAAGAGGGGTAAGTTAACAAAACGTATTAAACTTTATACACCAACTCGTGTAAAACAAATAACTTTAAAATTCAAAATGAGAATGACCTTACGAGTCAACAACTTAACCAGAAATTAAACATTAAACAAAACAAGTTAAGCGTTAACCAAACATTACAAAAACCAAGTTAAGATTAAGTGTTAAAGAACAAAAATTAAACGGTTAACAAAACTACTTTAAGGAAAAAAAAATTACACGAGCAACTTAAATTCAGAGTTAACCAAAACTTTCAAATTAAATTCACAACAATTACTTTTCAACAAGGCAAAATTTAGGATCAACCAAATAAAAATCAAATTAATACTTCTAAGTCTGATAACAGAATTATGATAATCATTACAATTAAGATAATTAAGATAGTAAGCTTCATTTACTGAAACTGAATTAAGATTAGTATGTATTACATAACAGACAGAATGAAGCCGAATTGTGTGAAAATTTTATTCCTTTATCTTCCTTTTTTTCCGTAACATTTGTCAGAATATTTTTAACTCCTAATTAGCCAGTTTGTTTGGCGTTCTGAAGTTTTTACCAACTATTTTGCCAACCCTATTTTTACCACAGTCTCGGATATTCGTTTTCAGAATAAATAAACAGTTGCCAAATTTCTTACCGACACATTATAGTACACAACTTGATTTTATTATTTTATTATTTTATGCGTTATAAGGTCAAGTAAACCAGTCTTTAACTAGAGATCGTTTTTTCACGATAGTGAAATAATTTTAGGCATTGATAGTAAACCTATTGTATTTCTTCTACCCACTATGTCAGTAAGACGCTAAGAGTTAATTAAGTGTTAATCTGCGCAGTTTTTTACATCGCAGATTTTCATGAGTGCAGCTTTTTCTGTTTTTTCTTCTTTTAAAATATTAAGTAAGCCTTGTTTTTATTTTATTTTTCCTTTAGCTATTTTTTGCATTTATTCCACGACTAATTCATAGGAAACAGTAAGGTACAAAATATTTTTTCTTCGATTACAGCTCAGTTTAGTTATTATTTAATTTTTTCTTCAATTATCACCCTGGATATCATTGTGGCTGTTAGTTGTAGCTGTGGTACTCTCCATCGTGGAGTGGTGTTTTCGAAGCACGGAATGGTGGATGGATTTAGCTGTCGAAGTCAAAAACGGGGATAAGAGTTCATTAAAATACGATAGTCAGATCCCAGCCAATATCTTTTATGAAGCAACTCTTAGACTTGCAGTCAAGTACTTACCCGACCTAATAAAATGCCAATGAGGACCTAACAGAAAGCAAGCCAAGTTACTATATGTTCATCTCATCTTCTTTTTCATATGTCACAGGCCTGATATTCATTGTTCATCTATACTGTTAAGTGTAAGGAAAGACCTAATCAAATCCTTATATTATATATCATTTACATCCAGTTTTTTCCTCCTAACGCTAAATTCTATAATGTAACTATCCCTTTCAGAGCCAGCAAACTGCTACAAAGTTTCAAATCTGTCCAAAATGAGCGACATCTGTCAATACTGGATGAAGTTTGAAATAAGACTGGAAAAGTGTCAAATATTAACCTTGACCTCAGCAAATGAATTATAGAAACATCTGATAGAAATCTACGAAGCCTTTCAAATGAATCAAACACAACGCATAGCGAAGCGACATAAGCCTATTCCAATTCCTCAATATTTTAGTATGAAATATCATAATAGACTTTTTTGAAAAAAGGCTGTGAATGAAGTCTGAGCTTATCGGCTATGTGAATGACTCTCTTATCGATAAAGTGAATACACAAATTATCAGTGCTTCTTATCCTATTTGAGAAAGTCTCAGTGTTCACTGTGATTAAAAAAAGAAGGTCTTGACAAAAAATTGTATTCGATGATAGTGCAATAAAGCGCCTAGATTTGGATATAAAATGTTGCGTTCACTGATTAATTTCATGTGATTGTGTACGGTTCCATAATACTTTGATTGTATTTCTGTTTTAATCTTTTGCTTTAACCTTTTAACTGTATTTTCGTTTGTCTGTGTTGGGTGTGCTGCGTTAACTATGAGGCCGACTATTATCGGTCAGGAGGTTTGCAGAACACTCGTGTATTATATTACATTACATTGTTACTTTAACTATCCATTCGTAGAACCGTAAGACAGTCGTAACTTCTAATATACAATGAAGGAAACTCAGATGAAGATTTAAACTAGTGATTCTCAACTTTTTCTTGCACTGACCCTTTTAAAAAAGAATGGTTTTCTTCATAGACCCCCTTACATTCTTCTCTATACTATTCAGCATGCAACAGAATCATAATACAAATAATTTTGCATAAACAACTTAAAAATAACAATTAGATTAAGAATGCGAACAAATATTTTTGGGAAAAAATGTGGTTTATTAAATTTGTTTTATTGTTTTTGTATTATTATTATTTTGCATTTTTGTAACACAAGCAAGTTTTAAGAAACCAAATCACAGATTTTAATTGCATAGTAGTTCGAATTTAATAAATGTGATGGCTGCGCTTGATATATGGATGAAAGTTTAGTAATGTTTATAATAAAAGAGCTTTATTTAATTTTTAAATTAGCTCTTTCAAAACGGTTCAGCTTTTTCATTCTAGTTACTTCTTATTTTTTATTGTGTTCGCTTCTGTTCATTCTTGCGTTTTGATTTTTTATAACACTGATTGCCTAAAACATTTGTGTTAAAAAGTGTTATTGATTTTCACAATTTCATCACTTTTCATCATAAATATAAATATATCGAGAATAAAAAATGCATGGCACTTAATACCCTGCAAACCTGAAAACTGATCAGGTGACTGCTCCACGACACACACACATCTTCTCCTGTTTTAATATAAAATAAATGAAAATAAGAATTTGTGTGTTGATTTCTATTCTTCAATCTCAGTTTTTGCTATATTTCCAAGTATCGAAGAAGATGAATAAATATAAATGAGGAAATTAACTGAATAATAAAAGAAAATGTCAAACATCTCAAAATTATGAAATTCGCGAAACTAAAATGAAATTTTAATTTGCATATAAATATTTATAAAGATTAAATTAATGCAGTATATTAAATTATATTTCTGCATACATATTTTCTGCTCTTTAAAACCTTCAACTGATATGCATACTTATTTTTTCAGAAATCAGCTGTTCAAATCTGGATAAGCGGAGGAGCTGACAAAAAGAAACTAATTTTAGGAATACCTTTATATGGAAACACATTCACTTTAGCTGATCCTAAGAAACATGGAATAGGGGCTCCTGCTAAAGGACCTGGTAAACCTGGCCCAAGAAGCAAGCAGGGCGGATTCATTGCTTATAACGAGGTAGATCTTCTTTTGAATTTTGCATTACCATTATTTTAAGACAAGATAAAATTGTTTGTTCTGCAATTTAACATTGCAAGCTGAAGTTAAAATGAACTAATCTAAAACAGAATGATAATAGTATATTTAAAAAAAAATCAAATGTTATATACACAGTGCCTACAAAAGCCCTTAATCTTTATTTTCGCAAACATTCGTCCATGAATCGGTATCAGTCTTATAACACGGTTTCGCTGTTGCACGATATAACATCTCGTATTCTTGAGTAACATAAACTAACTAGGCACTAAAAGATTGAGTACAGCATTATCCCTAAGTCCAGAGAAGGATGCAAAGAACCCTTTATTAACTCAAATTGATGTTCACAGATGACACCGACTTGTGCTTACAAAAGCAACCCTTTTAGTTTCAATCAAAACGGTAACGAGCAACTTAAAATTTAAATAAGTAAGCTTAGCCTAACGACCTCACAAGGCACTTAAAACGCAAGCTGGGCTTTGACTCGAAAGTCGGCGTAAACAAGCCTAATGGCAGGAAACGCTCAAGGCCATACATATATTATCGCTAGTTAATCAAATATAGCAACGTGGCCTTCAGGAAGGCAGAACATAGTCTAAACTCACCTGCAAAACCTTCCCTTAAATACTAACTTCTTTCTACCTTATTTGAATACATGCGCTATGCCATTTATATAGCCAGGCAAGAAAGTGTGAATTGAAAGCAAGAGCGATAGAAAAGCTTGTTTCAAAATAAAATTAACTATTAAGTAAATTAAATAAGTCCCCACAATGAAAAACAATTGTGGAACCTCTCGTATAGCATGGCAACACGGTTTCATTCTAGCACGTTACGGAATATTACGTAAAAATGAGCTTTAATCAATCAAATAAATCATCCATTTTATGTGATGAACTTTTGCCTTTTTTGTAACTTCATAATTCTGCACTCACAGAATTTCTGATCACTATCAGCAGAATCTCTAAGTGTGATTTGAAGTCATTGTTATTACTGAAATTTTTACTATTTAAGAAGTTTTGTAAACTTTGAAATAAATAATAATCCGATAATGCAAGTCGGAGCTATCTGGGGGATGCGACATCTTTTCCTAACCAAGGTCCAATAATTTCATACTTGTTGCTAAAGATATGGGAGGCCTCGCATTGCCGTTGTGCAACAGGATTTCTTTGCGATTGGCCAATTCTGGCCTTTTCTCTTCATTACTTTCTCCAATTTCAGACGCTGTTGGCAATAAACATCTGAGTTGATTGTCTAGTTGCTTGGAAAAAAAATGAAAAAAGAGACTCAAAATGAAAATGGTGTGAGTCAAAATACACAGTACCTTTATAATACCACCAAACTGACAGCATGATTTTTTAATGCAATTAAGTTTTCGATATAATTTGCGCTGATTCACTATGCTATGACCATGATCTTTTTTGATTACAGTTATTGTAGATGATCCATTTTTCCTCTACAATGGTAATTCCCTTGAAGAAAGGGTCTACTGAATTATGTCTGAAATGCATATCACAAATATTGATTCAACGTGTTAAGTGAATTTCTTTCAATTTATGTGGAACCCAATATTGAGCTTTTTAACGAATCCAAGACATCTTATGCCATTTTCAGAGGCTGTGCGTGATACGTTTAACCATTCTGAAATCTCTCGCACGTTATATGATGATTGGAGTCAGTCATGGCTCTAATTTTGTCATCATCACTTTCAGAAGGTTGGTTATTTTCAAGTGATTAATCTCTACAACGAATTCTTTTAAATTAACTCTGACACATGCGTTCTGTTAAGCAATTAACAAAATAAATTTCAAGTAACTTTTGTGAGCTCAGCCGCTTTTTGCCGTATTGAAAATAAAAAAGGAAAATATGTCCAAAATGTTTATTTTTGGGCCCCATGCTAAAACTTTACCGTAAACTAACAGCTATAAACAAAAATACACACGATTTGTTTTTATAGCAACCTAAATGTGTTAGCTGCCAAATTTCAAAAGAAAAAAAATATGAGATTGACAGAAAAATAACAAAACGATCATAACGCTATCTATTTGTGTAAATCAAAATTAATATTTTGCCAACCCAATATATATCACTGGAGGTGCTAAGGCAACAAGAATCATCGTAGTATTCCTAAATTCGTAGAACTAATCTGAAAGTTTTAAAAATAGAAATTTCTTCTGCTGCAGAAGAGCAAATAACGAAAAACGAAGCCTGTACTCAAGAGTTAATATGACAGGAAGGAAGTCAAACTACTGGCACCATTTGCTGATGAAAGGTTAAAATAACCCTGAAATAATATCCTTAAAAGCTAAGGGTAAAGACGGTTTGGAATCAGGTTCGTTAACTAGAGCCGAAGGATTTTTATGAATGTAAAACGCCTCTAGAAGATCTAATTCGCCGATGGAAAATACTTTTTGAATAACTTTGGCTGGAGAAAAAGGGAAAAAGTGATTTTTCTGACCAACAGTGCTGGGCAACCGTAACACATGCCTCATGCTTCTTCGTTCCTCATGTTCCTATACTATATTTATACGGGCAAAAAAATATAATTTCTGGGAATACCAACAAACATCAAGAAAATAATAACATATTTTTAGCGGTTGAAAACTTATAAATTAGTCGTGGGAAGATTCGCTGCACTTGCACCAAAATTGCAAATTAAAGAATATTGCATATTTGTAATTCATGAAAGATTATATAACTGAACAGCATTTAAGGGAAAAGTAACCTCGAATTGCAAAATTTTACGTATTAATCGACTGCTAAGACAAACTGAAAATAACATTAATATCCAAAATTTAAATTAAATATCTCGGTCAGTTTTTGCTGTACGGAAGTCAAAGTTTTGTTTTTGATTTTAAAATTTAAATTATACAAAGTTTCTAAATAAAAATACTGAGAGAGACGGGTAAAGACTTGGAAAATGTTTGTTTAAATTTAGATTTCATAATTTTGTAAAATTGATTTTTTCTCTTAAAAGTACCAGAACTGGAATATTTGCAGCATTTCAAATAATTTCGCAATTGGAAATATATGCCCTCGACGAACCATTGCTAAATTAAAGGCTGGGTAAAGACTTCTGCTGATATATCATTTAATAAAAAGCTATCTACATAGAATGTTTACTTTAACGCAAGTTCCTTTTACAAAACTGAGCTTTTGAGTCACGCATGAAAATACTGAGAGATGAGCTCAAGGTACATTAAAATCAAAGGATTTGCAAAAAACCTAATTTACACGGATTTTAAATAAACAAAAATATGAAGGAAAATCCTCAAACGGACTTATACAGGGTGTTTCAAAAGTCCTAGAAAAGAACTCTAATGAGTGGTAAAACACATCCAAACAAGAACCTTGCTTTATACAATGCATGAGTGTAACTCACGCGGTGAAGCGATAAGGTTTAGTAAATATAAGACTAAGAGTGATGGATTTGAAAGGTTGAACAAATTATTGGTGGAGGGAAATTTAATCTCTTCGCTTCCAACATCGAAAGAATGAAGTTCCCAGTGTGTGAGTGACCTTGTAGCCCTGAATATCATTGTCTGCCCAAGCGCATTTTGCAATTAAGCCTATCATGGAAAAATAATGCCTATAAAGTTTACTTTTCGTCGAAATATTTGGATTCTTGCATATGTTATTTCTTAAAATATAAACAGAAAAACCTAGTACTCATAATTAAAAAAAAGATTAAGGCGCAATATTAATAATAATGATTATATCGACGTATTTAAAGATCCCGTGTTTTGCATTTGTAGAGTAAAATAATAAATAATATTCGTAAAAGCAAAGCTAACACTCAAGCGATTCCATTCAATAAGGTTTCACAAAATTCTAACACAGTTCATGTCCAGTTCAAACTTGAAATAAAACGTTCCATTTCAGCGTATCAAATATGACGCAATAGACCATAAGCGATACTTCCTTCCGGTATCACGTATGACAAGCTGGGCCGACAGAGGTAAACTGAGGCGGTGGAAAAGATCCTGATTTCGAAAGAATCAGCATTAAATAAAGGTACAGGTGAGCTGGAACATAAATAACAAACGTAAAATGAAATTATAGGATTCAAAAGTTTTTAAAGTGTGAGATCATCTGTCGCATCCACGTAGCTTGGAGAAATATCTGCACAAAATGCGTTTAAAATAATAAACGCAAGAGGAAATAAAATGGATGAAATACTATCACAAAAATGCAATACAAATCGAATAGGCTGAATAAAAATGAAAATAATCAAGGGATTGAAATTTACTAATAAACCAGCCCTTATAAGGAAAAATTATGTACAACAGAAGGGGATGATTACGCGAATATTTAAAAACGTTTCTGAATCTCACGCTAAAATGTGAAGGGGAAAATACTCAAAGAAGTACGGTAGATATCTGCATATATAACTCCTATAAAAATACATGGAGTTGTAAAGTATTCCTCACTGTGTGTTTCTCTAAGAAACATTAAACACTAAAAATATGAGTGACGACATTGCTGCAAGGAAAAGTAATTTGAAGTATTGTGGCGTATTAAAATGTATAATGTAAATGTATTGGTCTTATAAATCTAATGTCACATCTTTCTTAGACGCTTTCGTAAGATTGTTTTTTATAGAACAAAAGGGACATGTCTCTTTGTGCTGAAAAAACCATTACTCCTGCCTTCATTCCGCGTAATTCTGAAGTTTATATGTGTGGACGTAGGTTATAATTTATACATCTTCTGAATAACCAGCAACGTCCATACTCAGACGAACTAGACGGAAATATTTTCGACTGCTGCCACCTTTTCCAGAAACGAAAGTAAATTACTAGCTATCTTGTGAATATAATATTGGCCGGCGATATCGTTTGTGAATGCAATTCGAAAAGTTGTTTTCGCTAATACGTGAGATGTTCTCAAAGATCTACTTCAATCAATAATTTTCTTTTTGTGGATGAGAAAACTTCAGAAATAACTGAATGTTTGCGAGAAGTATTCTTTTCCCAAATTTAAAAAAAAAAAACGATTTGAGACTTTAACCATGAAATAAGGAGAGAGAGAAGAGTCACCGAAAACATTCTTTGAGAACGGCTCAAAAAATCAGTTTTTTCCCCGTTGGGTTAAGTAATAATTAAGTGAAGATTATGTTGAAATACTGCATTATAATATTGATGAAAATTGACGGAATAAAAAAATTACTCCTAAATTCCTAGATCTTTGGAAACGTCCTACGTACAATCAAAGTTAGACACTTCCTTTGCCGGTGGTCTGTATTATAAGTTCCTGTACCAAATAAGAGTACTTTTACGATAATTGAAAGAATTTTACATCAAAGAAACTTCTAGATAATCTATCATATTTAACTTCTGTAATCATTTCTAGGTTCACAAACATTTTTTCTGTTTAAAAATATGGTTACAGTTTATATGTAACCCACGCTTTCATGGAAACTATACTTTGTTGCCGATTACATTAAACGAATGAAAAACATGCCGCAGTTTTCTTCCGTTTTACTGCCGCAATATATTAGAAGACGATATTTGTCATTGCGAAGTAAATGGTATTTTCAGTTATTTGCTTTCCTAGTAAGAAAATGGGATAATGTAGCTGTTTATACGGGCACTGGAGCGCAATAGTTCTTTGGAGATATATATAATAAAGGGGGTGACATATTTTGTACACTTGATGATACATTATAAACTAATTACTTAAGAATTTTGCTGGCTCATTAATTTCAGAATAAGAAATCGGGACGAATGCTTTCAACGAAGTGGTTGATCTTTAAATGATATTAGTGAAAGAAGATGTCACTGATGCGTTAATAATAACTATTAGACAATATAAAAATAACCTATTTTTTAAAATTCCTGATATTTATTTTCATGGATGTTATCAAATATCTTTTAGAAATTTTTATTTTTATAAGATCAGCTAACCCATAGGTCATTATCCATTTTAAGGTACCAAGCATTTATTAAGGGATTGCTAATTTCTCTTCCTTGTGCGAAGTAAAGGAAGTATTGTAATCGCGAAAAATTCCGGGTATCATATTTCAACGAAAATATCCGTTTTGACCGCTTTCAAATCCATATAAACCATGTGTTTGGCTGACATCTGTACGTATGGATAGAATAAAGGTCTCTTGTTCCCAAAACGGATTAAAAATAGATTTAAAACGTATTCAGAAGAGATTTTTTTTGGGACATCTGTACGTATGTATGTATCTCGCATGACTTAAGAACGATTAGCCTCAGAACTTTGAAATTTTGTATATGGGACTGCTATAACATGTCGTTGTGCACATCGTTTTTCGGTTGAAATCTGCTGCACCAATCCACCTGGTTTATTAATAAACTCAAAAACTACATAAATATATATGTATATAGTGTATATAAATAAATAAATTAATAAGTAAACATAATACCCACTTGGGCTCGTTGTAGTTGTGCACATCGTTTTTTGGCGGCAATCTGCTGCACCAAAAGTACATAAATATGTATCTATATAGCAGGGATGGCCAAACTTCAAGACGATGGGAGTCGCATGATAGATTTTATGAACGTTCGAAATACCGCAAGTCCAAATCTATATCGTTTCAAAAATAATGAGACAAGTTTTGAATATAAAGAAACTTTTGACGTAAAGTAATGAATATGTTATTAGCATAATAACATATAAAGATGAGTAAATTCATCTTATATCTACTGTTTTGTGTTCAGAAAAGTTAAGTCCCAAGAAAATAAAATTTGTAACTCTTGTACTGGGCAACTAAGCGGTTCTTTCTTCAGTTTGAGAAACCAAGTATTTTATTCTGATTTCCTTTATAACTATCCGTTTATAGTTATTGTTGTTTTATTTTATTAAACGTAAAATGAATCGGAAGCATATTCATTGGTCTACAACTACATAAAAAAGGTGTCATTTGAATTAATTACAAATCATTATTTAAAAGAAAATTGAGTGTTTTTTTAAACTCATGGACAGTCTTTTAGAAAGTATAAATTAAATGGTACACGTCAACGGGCATTGCAGATAAACTGTTATTCGAGAAAGAATATTTATTTAAGAATAAGCTATTAACTGCTTTAGGCTTTCGCTTAAAAAGTAATTTTGTTTCTCCGCACAATTAATATAAGGACCAACATACTAAGATCATTCGAATCTTTGCATCCTAACCTAAGAAATCGTTAAACATTTTAACATTTTACTCCGAAACTTTGAAGTAACTACTTTAAGAATTCCCCCCTCTCCCAAAAAAAGAATATGATTGCAATTTCAGTGATATTTGAATAATCAGTATCTCATGACGGCTCTGACTGATACAGTATTTCAACGTGGCATCCAACGGAATCTGCCAGAATTTTTTTCTAATCAGTACATGCGCATTATTGGAAATTCTCGAAAACACTTCTTGAGTTTTTGCGATAATTCTGGACATACATAACCTATTGCTAATATATCTAGTAGTTCATGCCAGTCTATATAAACCATGTTCCATCTGTCTATCAGCCGAACTCTTCAACCTAGTTGTTTAATTTTGAGCTGTTTCCCAAATACCTGGCAAATCAAAACTAATGTTACAGAAAGAAAACATATCTGTCACTACTATAATGAATTTATTTCGCAAATGAAGATATAACATGATTGCATAACTCTTCATATTTCTATGGACATGCACAAATGCTGGATGTGGTGTCCTTTCGTAACAGGCAAACGTCTGCACGATATTTATTTCCTAAGCTCTTGCCAAATAAGCGTACGGATCCGCCATGTTCTAACTATTGGACCCATAAAGGCTTACCATCTTCTTTTGAATTCGTAAGTAAAATAACTCTGAAGAAAGTTTAAAATAAATTACTATCAGCCTAATGGTTACATAGTGCAGCTTTTTATTGGGTTACCTAACCTGTGTACAGAAAATAAATCTCAAACGGGGTTTGAAATGAAGTCTTTAGGCAAAGGATATTTTAGAAAATAAAAAGATCAGGCTTTAAAAATAAACGTTTAAGGGCGCAAAGTCTCACATTATTGTTTAAACTTTGTAGTGATCAAGCAGTGGATCATTGTACAGCTTTTCGTTTGGCTACTATCCTTTCATGAAGGACGATCATCATGCCAGACGTACATGATGGTCGGAAACTAGGAAGTCAAAAAATATCAACAGATTAAAAGAAGTGTAATGTTGGCATCAGAGTCGGGGCCACCGGTGCAGCTGCAGAGCGGCAGTACTAAAGAGGTAAAAAATGTTAGATATGCCGGACAGCGCAATACCTTTAACCTAGTGCGATATTTACCGGCGATTCTAACCTAGTGCAGTAAAGTGTCTTTGTGCGGGGTAGAAAGAAAGAAGGTCATCAAACAAGAAATAGAAAAATACGAGAAAATATCACAAGCTAAAAAGATTTCACCAATATCAATATACCGATTTTGACTGAATCTTTGGAGAAGAGAGACGTTTGTGTTCTGTTGATCCCTTTACGCTCGATGGAACGTTATTGATATGAAGATTTCATGATTAAGGTGAAAGATCTATGTGTGGAATAAAAATATTTGATAAACGTTTTGACTAATATTTAGATTGTTGTCAAAGCAGTGATTCTTCCCACGACTCCAAATATTTCAGCATGCGCCACCATTAGTGAAATAAATTCTGATTCTCTGCCTGGGGATTATCTATTATACTATCATATTTAATTTAATTAAATTTTTGGTACCAAATTACAAATATGACATACTTAGATACTGTTTAAATACAAACTATTAAGGCAACAGAAGAAGAAAACTACGATTTCTCTTTTGTTTCAAACACTAATTTAACAACTGGACAAATAATTATTTCATAAAAATTTACCTTATTAATCATGAGGAGTTTTCAGCCAAAATTTATGTAACTTACAAGGATAAGGAAATAGGCGAAAATTCCATGGTGTAATAATTAAAGTTTGCCCGGCATAGAGCTTTTCAAAATTATTGTTCATACTAACTTTAATAACCGTATGCCCATCAGGTCTATTGCCATTCCAGTACTCAGGGAGAAAAAAAATATAAAGGAAGACTTAATTGTTTGACGGCTTTTCCATTCCTTGGTGCCCCACTGGAGATTTGTAGTTAGGCCATGAAGATAACTCAATCCGGAGAGCTACCCAAATCCTTGTGTCATGAAGAGGAAAGATCACGAAAGGCGCAGTGAAAAACACCGTAAGTCTGCTACAATATCAGGATGCAACTGGCGGCAACCTCGTCATAGCTAGCAAGCTGGTGAAAACTGTCTTGGGTTCGTTGGAGCTTATGCTGACTCATATTTACTCCAATCACAATAAAAAAATCCAGACCTCGTTCAAACAGAAAATCAGTCGACGACAACTCGAACTGCTCATGGACGTAACAGGAACAGAGCCTAAAGGCTTACTGATTGACGATTAAAAAAAGAAGAAGAAGACCCCTTCACGACAGAGCAACATATCATAAAGTAAAGTCTTCAGTGTAGGATATTCTACGAACTCTGTACTATTTCCGATGACAACGTCAAAATCCTATTTTTTTCCTTATTTTAAGTGGAAAACCAAGTCGGGAGCATAGTTGCAGCTCCCCGCCTTTTTAGACTTCGCAGCTCACTTTCTAAACAACCATCACTTACCACGACCCGAGCAAAAGTGATCTACATCGAAAATCCTCCTTCACTTATTTCAAGAACAAGGCTACCATGAAGGCTTCATTTTCGCCCCCCTTTAGAGACCAAATTTCCAATTTTCACCTGGAAAGACCAGAAAATGTATACTGCACATGCGCCATTTCTCTAAGGCGGCCAAACGACCGGACACTTAGATCGCCAATTAAACGACCTCCACTGTAGGTGAAATGACAAGCTTCGACCCCTTGTCACGTACTTTCTGTTCTAAAAGGCAGCCGAAACAAAGCAATTTCTTTCTAGAAACGTTTCCGGAAGTAACGCCCCCTTGAGCGAGAGAATGACTAAGCAAAATTCGCCCTCTTTCCTTCATCCTTTCAAAAAACACAAATATCTTGTTTAAATTCAAATAAAAGATGAAAAAATAATAAAAATACATTAAAGCATCTGTTTGTCCCAAAAATTAAAGAATTTACATAACCGAATATTGAATTAATCATAAATAATAACACATTAAATTTCTAATTCAAAGAATTAAATAAAAATTAAAATTTTCCTAAACAAGAAAAATAATTAACTTGATCTCTTTCACAACCGAAAATTCAAACTATTGTCTATGACATTCCTTCCCCTACGGAATGAAAATTTTTGATTTATCAAAAATTTTCAAAACGAATGCTTCCAAAAACTATGACCCATATTATGCAATAAAACTAAAGGATAACATATAATACCAGTATATCACATATCAATCGTTGACAGTGGGGTCAATGACTCTATAAATCTCAAGTCCAAAATGTGCATACGAAATAAACGAAATTAATCTAATTAAAGCACTCAAGAAAAGGTCATCAAAAAGAATTAATCTGCATCAATCAAACAATTAATCAAACTTAGATGTATTCTGAATACATACAAATCAAACAAAAAAAATTGAAGGCAATCACAAAAAGAATATGTTTAAGATCATGAATTCAAAACAACTTGATGACAAAAATGTTTTTTTTTTTTTCCAGTTCATTAGCATCAACATTAGTATTCTCGTTTCAGTCTCTGTTGTGAACATTACTAAACATTTATTTATCTATTCATTTTTTCAGTCCATTAGTGTAAACAGTTTCGCTTTACATCAAACATTCAGACTATTGTTACAATTGCTGCTGAGCACAATCATGGAATATATTAAAGAGCAAGGAGTTGTTAATGCAAGCAAGGGAAAACCGTGCTAGTTTGAAGCCATAGTGTTCGATTCTCGATCCTCCAAAATGTCACCAGTACTCTATAAAAGTCTCACCTACTGGTTCTTAAACTTTAGACCGAAGCCCGGTAAATTTCTATCCATTTTAAAGTTTATTTGAAGATGAAAAAGAATTTCAGGTAACTGTAGGGTTGACCATACTTAATAAGATACCGGGCTTCTGAATAAAGATAATTAGGTTCCAACATGGTCTTCATAAATTAATATAAGTATCAGCAATTAATTATGGTATGATCATAAAAAGAATGCAAACGTTTACGGGAAACTATAATAAATTTTAAGATTTCAAACATCCAACGGTGTTTTTAAGCATGTACAATACTTAAAAAAACCGTTGGATATTTGAAATCTTATAATTTATTATAGTTTCCTGAAACCAATGTCATTAAAGGTTGATTTTCGTTGACAGGTCCATTAGCCTCAATAATGTAACTGAACATAAGTAATTTGACTCTCAATAGGATCTCAACGAAAGGTCTGGCTGCCTGGTTGTTTTTACTGTTTTCTGTATGTCAGCCGTGAATTAAAGCTAGTCCTCCATTCTGCCATGAATTAAAGCTAGTCCCTCATTAGGAAGTCAACCAGAAGGCATCCTTTCCTTTCAGGATAGTCATTTCATATTTATGTTATTGACTTGAGAAGATAAATGGAAACTCCAACCTTAATCAATAAAATTAATACTATCAATGAAAAAACTGTAAGTGATGGCACGGACTTGTGTCAAGCAACATAAAAGAACATTAAATTATTATTAATAATAGCATCTCTGATTTGCTACAGTAGTTCTTAAATGAAATCTGGCTTTAAGACTGTATGCAGTACTGTATTTTATTTAATTTATTATTAATTGCATTAAGATTATATTGTTTGTACTAAAGTATTTAGGAGTATAATTAGAACTGCATATAGGATTACTCTGTTTTAGGAATAAACTTTGTGTATAGTTGTACAATTAAGGACGAGTTTACTTGATCGATGTACTAAAAATATTGTACCAAGGAAACAATGAAGTTATTATCTTGAACAAAATGAATACTGGAGCTGGTCATGCCTAAGGTGCTTTCTGGACACTACATTGGCACGTTTGCCAGCTGTTAAGGACTTAAGCGCGATTGGATGTCCAATAAAGATGTTCATAGCAGCTGTTGGGTGGCTATGCTGAAGATGGTTAGTGGATAGGGGCTTAATTTTGTGGCTAGTTGGAGAAGGATTGGTACCTCTTCTACTTCTGACTGTACCTAATTTAAGAAATTAGTAAGAAATACATTAATGCACCGTAACTCATCACAAAAGTCAAATTAAGAGCGAAGGTAGGAAGATGGTCATTTAACGGAGAAGCATGTGCTCATCAAATATTTATATATATATATGAAGTAAATAATGTAATCACATATGCAAATGTTTACATGAGCAAATTCAATAATATTTCTCTACTTATACAAATATATATATATATATATATTTATAATTTTAAGTCAAAAACGTATGCATAAGGAAGTAGTTTAATAGCAATAATTACGCGAGTTTCCCAGTTCTAGGCACTAGTTCCAAAGCTAGTTAATATTTTAAACTTTAAGTCTTATAAAACATTTTAATTCAACAATTATCAGTTACTAAAATAGTTAAATTCTTTTTTAATTTTAAAATTGCTTAAAAGTTGTAATCACAAAGCTGCTGAAATTTTTTTATACCTAAAGTTGTGACACCGATTATTTTGATCCTCGTACAAAATTTTTAGCCCAGAGGGTGTTAGCGCAGAAGAGCTATTAATTTCGTTTTGGCATTTTGCGTCGATTCGCTATAAATGTCGGTTCACTTTTCAAATTGTTGCCACTAAACATTAGAACCCCGCATTACAGTAAAAGAAATTAAATAATGAAGAATCTGTATGAATGTATGTACGTTTCTCGCGCTGCGAAAAAACAACGGTACCTACAGACATCAAATTTTCAATAAGCTGTCCTCCACTACAATATGGGGATCTGAGGTCCGAACTTGAAATTTGAAATTTGTTTTATTATCTATTTCATATTTTGTAAAACTTGAATGAATTTTTGATAAAAAAATTCAACGATTTCAAAGCGAGCAATGGCAGCACTATACGTAGGAGAAAAAAAAAGAAAAGAAAAGAAAAAGCAAAAGAAAAACATTTTTACCTCCAGCGCGCGAAAGTGTGCATCGGAAATTCTAAACATATGCTCATTTTAAAATTATTTTGCAATATTGCTATTGAATTGAATTTTATGTACTAAGAACATGATATTTAATAAATAAAAGTAACAAACAAAACGTTAAAAAAAACGCCCTTTTGGGTGTAATATAAAATCTGAAAGCTTTCAGATTTTTTTTTGTTATGTTTGGATTATTTTTAAATAAAGAAAATGATTTGAACAATAAAATAGAATAGACAGTAGAATTCAATTATGAAATTCGCTTTAGAAATTATTTCCGCAGTTTAAATTATATTATACATATATAATATATATATATATAAAATATTACTTAACTGATGCTTAGATATTTTCTTACATGCATTTCTGTACATATGAAGAAGAAACGTAAGCTGAAGCATTAATAAACGCTTAATAATAGGAAATTATTTTTTAAATAAATCTTTTTGAATCCATTAAATTATGATTAAATACAAAGAAAATACACTTTAATATTTATAGTACGTGAACTGAATTGAAATGAATTCTGCATCGGTTAGTTACGCTGAGGGCCGTACCGAATAAGCTGTATTTGTATCCCGGAGATGGCATGGTTGTTTGTAAGCGTATAGTGTCTGTGCGGCATCGAGGCACGTAAAATACAAGAGTAGAGGAAAAAAAACTTTTGAGAGTTTGATGGTAGAGGAAAAAGAGTGACAGACCCCGGGATGTCCTCCCTTGGAATTCCATCTGGTTGGGATCTTTAACAGTTAGCAAGGCCCGGCGATATTTAATGTCCCTACCTAGATGCACAGGTGCTGACTTTGCTTCAACTTTATTCTGTGCATCATTGTAATTGTTAGTTAACAGATTTTCTTTCCTCCGGAATCAGGCATTACTTATTTTCTGACGTATATGCATTGAACGTCGTGAAACTATTTAAGAAATGATGAAAGCTTTCAATCATACTTATGTTTATTTATATTTAAAAATTTCTAAAATTTGTATTCTTTCACTAAATAAATAGTTGCCTCAAATGAATTTTTGATATACTTATGTAAAAATTAATTAATGAAAAATTCAAAATTCAATCGTATCATACTCACTTACAGATGTGCGAATTTCTCAATTCTGGCAACTGGACAGAAGAGGAAGATAAAATCATTGGCTTCTATTCGCATAATGGTGACCAGTGGTCCTGTTATGACCCTCCCATGATGGTGGTCAGGAAAGCCAAGTATGTTGTCGAGTCTGGTCTTGGTGGAGTCCTTTTGAAAGATCTCAGCACCGATGACTTTGAAGGAAACTGTTTCCACATGCCATTCCCTCTGACTAAAATGGCAAGAATGGAAATCATACATAAAGTCAAAAGACTTTAATTTGGCAGTTCATTAAGTGATATTTTGATATTTTGTAAAATATCACTTAAGTGTATATATTATTTTAATCAATGTTATCATTCGTATAGAAAATGTTACCTCAACGTATTCGAACAAAATTGATCTTAAGCTAGAGATTCCAATTAGCAGGAGTAGACGTTCTTATATAGAGAGTATTAAATTAATACAAAGAAATATTTTATAACGAAAACCTTAAGGAACGTTAATGAAAAACGATTGTGAAATAATTCTTGAATGATTAATGTAGTGTAATAAATGGTATTAGTTACCCTGAGTAGTTTTTAAAGTATTTTGTTTTGCATAGACGAAACATAAAATGCGATTGAAATTACTAAAATTAATTATGAGGAAAGGTAATTACAATGATTTCAGTTATTTAGTTCCTTCCTTAAATTTCAACTACATTATATATTCATTCAAAAAACGATATACAGTTGCAATATTCTTCTCCATGGTAGTGCTAGGAAAAGTGAACTAGCAGAATCAAAATTATATACATAGATTTCTGTTCATTCAAGTATTAAAGCTCTAAGTATTAATTCTAGTTTCTGAGATTTGCTAGATTTCTTTTCAACTCGTATAACGACCAAATTAGCACAATAATTTAAAACAAGTGTACATTTTATATTTTGCTTAGCTGCTGTTATTATTTAAATAGTACTTGTATTTCTCATGTGCGGCATTTGTAATTACAATTTAAAATTCATGGACATTTCGGTTGACAATGCATGTACAATGTTTTGAACGTTCCTCTCGAAGAAAATTGAAATTCGAGATTTTGAATGATTTACAAAGAGTTTGAATATTTGTTACTCTATCGTGCAAACACTATTTCTCAAACCGAATTGAAATCTGCAAGTTTGGAAATGAATTCATTCAACTATTCAGCTCTGGTTTTAACCCTCAAATCACATGTTATAGAGATGCGATTAAATACCAAAAGCATTTGGGCAGCGAGATATCAAATATACCATTACGTTACTAGGAAAGAATGACACTCCAAGCAAAACTCTTAAAGTATATAAAAAATTTTTTTATTGAGAAATCAACGTCAGTCATCACTGTTTTTTACAGTGAAATTTAAGTTAAGTCTTTGAATTTAGTACCTATATTTGTGTCAAATGTTGTTCTGGGTCTAAGAATGGTCTGAAATGAAAAAAAAAATATTTCAAACTTTTAAGCAATCGGTCAGTGGTAGCCACCAAACAATATTAAAGTTAAAAACGCTTTTAAAAAATTGTTTTTCCACTTTACCTTTCCTGGAAGAGCTGGATAGCACAATTACCATTTTACTCTCTAGAAGAAACTTCAGGCAGCTTACACTTGATACATTCCGTAGAGATGTTATTCTCTGTACTATTGGTCAAGAATGTGACCTATTGAGTTAAAAGGGCTATGGTGCTGGATTAAAGTTTTTATTTAAAGCAGTTTAGGGCTTAAATATCATGAATATGAATTTTTTTGCAGCACATTTATACGATAAATTTCTTTTGAGATATTAAATAGGGTTGGGTGACAAGCAAATACATAAGGAATCGATGATAAACATTGGAATGGATCATGTATAAGTCTTTAAGTAAATGTAAAATTCGTTTTAATGATTAAGTAACATTATCAAGTGCTTGACGAAATAGTTGAGTTCTTAAAGAAAATGGCAGGAAAAGGCCCAGGGTTTAATAAAAGACAATATAAAAAATAAAAATATATGAATATTATAAATGTGTTATTTATTATTCAGGGTATCGACAGTCAAGTTGTCGTATTGAGTGTGATTTGACCTAAGTAACCTGCATTTTATTAATGAGAAGTTAAAACACTAAGGCGATCTGACAAGGAGAAATGTTAAGGAAATATAAAAAAAAAATTAAGAGAAACTGTCCCATAGTTACATTACATATGAGAAAAACCTGACCATGAAACTCAAATTTTTGTTGACTAGCAAAAAACATAACAAAATTTGCAATGAATTTTAAAATCCATCTAAATAAAAAGCATTGTAGTCTGAAAAAATCAAATTACAGTCTAACACCTCAAAAGGATTATTATTGAAGTTTTAAAAGATAAGAAATATTTAAAATATGAAAATCATAAGAATAAAAAGGACTTGTAGTCTGATTTTCAATGTAGATTTCAGTTTAACAATGAAATAATTTTAGGCTAAATAGTCATTATAGCCGTCCCAGAGGTTCTCGATAGAGTTCAGATCTGAACTCTGGGCAGGCCAGTCCATTCGATGAACTCCATTGGCACCATACCAAGCCTTGGTTAACGTCGAAACATGACAACTGGCATTGTCGTCCTGAAAGTAACAGGTGTGCAACCCGTAAAACTGCCACAACGTGGAAGCACATTGTCATCCAAAATAGTGCAGTAGACATCGGAGTTGAGCTTACCATGAATGGGGACCAAGGGTCCCAGCTCATACAAGGAGAAACACCCCCAGACCATAATTCCACGTCCGCCGAACTTGACTGTTGGTACAATGCATTCTGGCAGGAGACGTTCTCCAGGTAGACGCCAGACCCAGACCCTGCCATCTGAACGGTAAAGGGTGAACCTTGATTCGTCACTCCAAAGAACCCGTTTCCACTGATCTACGGTCCAATTTCGATGTGCTTTGCACCACATTAACCGAACAGCGCGGTTGGACTTTGTGATCAAAGGCTTATGGGCAGCAGCACGACCATGAAAAATAAGCAGATGTGCTTCCTTACGAATGGTACTTCCTTATGAATGGTACTGGTTCCGACTCGGGGCACATTCCGACAATCACCGCTCACCTTTCACTTTTTTAATCACATAGGTCACTGTCGATTTTGGGTCCTTCAGATCGCTAGATATGTCCCTTAAGGATCGGCCACATTTGTGATACCCGATAATTATACCCTTCTCGAAATCAGAGAGCTCCGAACTGCGAGGCATCTTGCATGCGACTAATGTCGATGCTGTTTCCTCCACGATATATACCGGCGGAGTTCGTGACGTACCTTAGGACTGCAGATATCGTCATTTGCATAGGTGTCCAAATACTTATTGGTAGTCAGTGTATTATGGAGTACTCATAGAAGATGCCGGCTTGTATCTGAATGACAACAGACTTCATACAAACAGAAGATACTATAGGCTTCTCAAACTCCAATACACGCTCAAAATTGAGTTGCCAAGCTCTTCGTACATTAATTTATTCAGAAGAACTACTGGATAATTTTCCATTATTCTTGGAAAGAAATTTGATGCTCCAGCAGATTTTAATTTAGTGGCCTTCTATGTACTATACGTGTACCAAGAGCGTCCCAGACATATTCTGTTGGATTGATGTGCAGAAGGTAAGCAAACCTTGTTGTGCAGATTGTATCTTCTCTAACCTCAGTTACATCATCTAGGACAATCTAACATTGTTGTCTATATACAGAAAATTAGGACCTATTCTCTATGTAAATGCATACAACATTACATGCATACAACAGTAAAACAAGCAGACGACGGAAGTTGCAACATATGCTTCATGAATAGCCTGAAAGTATCATTTTAGAATGCTTTCTTTGCTAAGATGGACCTTTACACAATATAAAAAGTGGCAAATCTGTCTTGAAGCGAGATCCATATGCACAACGTTATACCTTAGATGTAGTTACCAAATTCATGGGCTTATCATTTGTAGTAACATGTTTCCAAATCTCGTCTCACTAAAAAGAGCACAACAAGAGATTATCAATATATCTCCGTTTAATTTGGCAAAATCATATGCACAATATTTTGACGAAATTTCAATAAAATTAGGCCAGATTTCTTTAATAAATGGAATGCAATTCTCACTGTTACAGAAGTGAAAAACAAAAATCTTTAATCATTTGGTTTACATTTTATTGTTAACAAATATAAGCAAATGCTCACTGTTCCTGTTAACCGTTGTTTAGTAACAGTTTTGTTGGACTATAAATTTTCATTTGAATCATTAATATATGAACCGCCAAAATATTAAATGTAGTTCATTGGAACGTCCTTCCTTGTGTTCGTGTATTTTTTATAACTAGGCTGAAAATGCGATTTTTAAATTTCTATAGATAAATATTTTTTTCTTCATCCTTAAATTCAAAGCAATGTTCTAATTTTACTGTGCCATACACGAAAACCATAATTTTTTTAATAATATAATATTAACATCCATAATTTTTAATACTTTTGGGATAAGCAATAAATATTCATGGTACTTTCAGCTAATTTCATACATGTTTCGTTTGGAAGTGGACGTTACTTAACACATAATTTGCAACAAAAAATGTTTATAAGGGATAATGGGAGAAGCGAAAAGTAATTTTTTGATTCACTTTGTTGTAAAAACACCTATGCTGCAATAATTATTATTATTGAAATACAAATGTTTCCAGTTTTACTATTTTATCGAATTCAAACAAGCGCCCTTGCGGTGACATTCAAGGTCATCTACTGTTTTTCCTCATTTATTCGTTCGGAAACATGTGTTTCATGTTTTCTCTATGGCATTATTTTACAGCCTTTTCAGGTGCTTTCAGAATGCAGATAAACGGCACTGCAAATGGGTGGCACAATGGTAAGGATGTTATTGAAGAGAACATTAGATAATTTTAATGCAATACGAAAACAATTAAACACAGTATGCTCGTTTATTTGTAACATTGGTCAGCTTAGCACAGAATAAAATAGCAAATATACATGATCAGAGTAGTAGCCTTCGTTATATAAGTGATTTGACTGTGAAACTGTAAGTGTGAAAAAAGGTGTACAATCTCTCACATTAAAACACCTTACAGGCGTATTTGAAAGACAAATCGGCCACAAAAATAAAGCATCGTCACTGCACTTTTGATGTGAATACAGTTAGATTCGTTTGCAAGAGTGGGTCAGATGAAAGCAGACATCTTTATTTTGAAGAACAGACCGAAGATCTGCAGGGAATCTTGAGATTATATGGCATATTTTTTCTTTAGACTCCATTTTAAGAAAGCATATGGAGTATTATAATACCAGTTTTGCAAAACGAGACATTTTTGTTGCACATTTGGCGAGTGTGAAATATATATCGGTTTTTTGTGAACAGTCGAAACGTTATAAACGTTATTTTAGATGCCAACAAAACACAGGTGACTGAAAGCTTTCAGGTTCATGAATGGACTATAGCAGATGTCATCAACGTGCTGCCTGTGAACACCAAGGTTCCCGTGAAGAAATTTTAAAATGCTAACCTTTCAATTATCTTAATTCTATGTTATATTTGGATCGCAAATACTCGCAATAGTGGTGAATAATTTTAGTAAAAGATCTTACTTCATCTTCGCCATTTTAACAATTATGTGAATTGTACAAGTAAATCTTACAGAGAGTGATATTCTTTGGGAGCATAAACTAGCATCAAACTCCTAACAGATGTTAAGACGTTATCGATGTGGGTTAAATGAACAAGAGTCTTAAATAATTTAAAACAAACCTTTTCATTTAAATCAAAACTTGAACATAAAATGCACTTCTCGTGCTCACACTTAAAAGAACAATCAAATTCAAAATTTAAAATGTAAGCTTATAGTCAAAACTACACGGTTGAACTCTAACACTCCGTTGGCTCAGAACGTTAACCGGTGTATTTCAATGACAGAAGCTGTAACTGAAAGCTAAATAATTACCATTTTATTATAGCTGGCAAAAATAAGTAACGTGGTCTCGAGAGGCAGAATTATTCGCAAACAGGCATATTCTATCTTACAATCCCAAAATTTCAATTTAAATACTCCCAAACAGATTTGCATTATACTGAAGAAACGGGAAGAAGAAGTTATAGTAATGATTTAAATCATAATAACTGGTTAACTCAAATAATCTTACAATATTTTGACATGAACTGAATCTTAACTACATCTATATGATTAGATGAATCAATTTTAGACTGGTAGAAACACATGATTCCGCATGCAGTGAACTGTTTTCTGTCTTCATTATCCTAGTACATTCTGTCAATCAACGTCTTACTACGCTTTACATTCGTAACCCTTTGTTCCAAAATCAACTTATCGTTGAATGTGCTTGCGTTGCGAGGTGTAAGCAGAGCACCTGCATGGAAAAATGGAATACTAAGCAGAAGACACATCATTTTAATGTTTAGTTGGAAAAACAGTTGTTTCATTTATTATAAAGAGAAATGTGTGTGCTTATTATGCAATGCAACTGTAGCGATCATTAAAAAACGCAAAGTGCAGTGACTTCATCATTATTACAGTGCCCGCTGAACTCTCACATTTTTGAAAGATTACTTCTCATGAGTAAGAGTGTAAAGTCTTCTTCAACGTAAAGTCTACCGACTCATGAGTAAGAGGAAAGAAGCACGTCTTTCGATAAGTGACCTGGAACGAGATCGAATAACCGACTCTTCCATGACTCCGTAGTTAAAAGGAATTTATTTTAAAGGAGAAAAAGCATTTACAACACTACACAAGCAACTTCTTAATCAGGATAATACCTCGCAGTGGTGTGTTTCTTGTATCACAATAACTTCTATCTTTAGATGAAAAGAAATCTATTCTGTAACGTGATCATCAGCGTGAAAGAATGAGGATTATACCAGCAATAAGAAGAAAGGTTAGTGCCTAATACGATCAACTACGCAAAGCTCAGTGAACCTTGTTCGTGATTTAGGGTTAAACAAAAATGAATGTATTTGCTTGGATCAAGATTTAAGGCGTGGAATTAATTGCGTGATGATACACGTATTTCATAATATATCGTAATTAGCCGGAGGTTTTATTTACTTGTATAGAATCAATATGAAATATGCTTTTGTAACAACATCATCATCATGTTGTCATTTATAAATCCGTGTTTTCAAGCAACAGAAATATCAACTATTTATGGATACTTTGAATTTAAAAGCAATTATGCAAAATTTCCGCAGGATATGCTTCGGAAGGCATTGTGTTGCCTATTATTATGCTTCAGGGAAATCATAATGTTGCACATGGGGAAAACCGGTGGTGCTTAATTTCTAAACCAGTCTATGAGAAAACGTGTTCATATTTGTAACTGTAACGGGGGAAAGGTTTTGTGTACTGAAGAAAAGCAATTTTTGTCCACATGCCAGGAAAGAAGAAGTACTTATGCCCAACTTTCTTCATCAGGGTTATTTATGTTTGTAACTAAGACTTGTTTGTTTCGTTTATCAGTTCTTCAGCAGGGCTTATGAACATGGAAAGGGCAGATTTCAGGCTCCGATTCGCAGCGGCCTAGTTTTCTACCAAGAAGGGCAAGAAAACAGGTAGAATACTCGATGTTATGAAAGTTTTAAGAGTAAGCACATGGGAATTAGAACTTGACTGCAAGTACAAACTACTTCCTTTTTTTTATTTGCGATCGCAAAAAGCAACTAATTCTCAAAGGTTTCGAAAAACATGGAAGTCATAATATGCAAAATCATTACCTCGCATATCTTATAACGTTTCTGCATATAATGCGTCAAAGTTCTTGTTTCGGAAATGAAGGTTCTTCACGCAGTCCGTCTTACTCTTAAAGAGCACATTGTTTCCAAAACGGGTAATATAATGATGTCAATATTTGTATAAACGCCTTTGCTTCATTCCACGGCATTATCAAAAATTGGGTTAAAATATAAGAGAAGCTTTGACCATTGACCCGAAATCACAGGTAGACCACAAAGGAACATACGCAAACTGGAAACATCGAGTTTATCAGCTCCCTCAAGAGCAGAAAGCTTCATTATTTCTTTTAAAAAGCAAGAAAATATACCTGCCTGAAAAATTAAACACCACAAGATTACACAACATGTACAAAACGAACAATCTGAAAAATCCAGTGTCGTATGGTAAATTCAGAGATATTTTGGATTTTATGTACAGCATCGGATTCAATTACCCAAGAAAGGACACTTACGGTATTTGTGATATAATAACAGCCCAAATTCATATGTTTTCCAAAAACTGGAAAAACTTATGCTATGAAAATAAAAAGCAAACCTCATTTATGAAACTGAAAAATAAAATGTGGAAACAGAATTCCATTTGAGGAAGAGCCAATTTTGACAGCGAAGATTTGTTATTCCCAAAATTAATAGAAGGAACTGAGGAAAAAGAATTTTAGTCACCTTAAAAAATTGAAAGTTCATTTCTCTCCAGTTTTGTATATATATATGTGTGTGTAAGTGTGAGTGTTTGTAAAATATAAAATATATATTAAATGGCAAAAGAGATGTAAATTTCTGTTTTGAATTCAAAGACAAACCCCTTTGCTTCTGTATTGTCGTCACTCTTTCTCCGCGGAGATCTGCATTGCTATGAGCTTTTACCCAGTCTTCATTTAGAGCTCAAACAAAGACTTTATGAACTTCCATTACTGCAACTATTACACATCGCTCTTTCGCCGCTTGCACTGTTCTCATAAATCCTGCCTCTTCGCTAAGCTCTATTTCTTCATCATGTAAAAAAAAGTAGCTGCGTAGTTTAAAACTGCGGGGGGCAGATTGCTCCAGTGTACTGTGTCATACTGTGTCACGTAATGGGATATGTTATGCAATGAGATATGTTGATAAGAATAGACAAGTAATAAAGGGATGCCTAATTATTAAGTAATTTTGCGATTCTTCAAAAGAGTTCCAATTATCTTCTATGCGACCGAATTATCCTATCTATCAGTTTCCTCTCCACTCCAGCCATGAAAATTAGTCAATGGTTCTATTAAATTGTCCCTTCGTATCAATTTTTTACAATATATACATATATATGTATATATATATATATTATATGTTTATAATACATATTTTGTTAAATAAAGGTTAAAAATTTATTACGAACTTTTTTATGATTTTATAAAAATATTTTCTTTATCAGAAACGTTACCAAAACGAAAAATCATTTTTCTCAAAATTCCTTTTAATAGACATAACTGCTTCCCCCACCGATGTTCATGTGCTCAAGTACTTGAGTTTAACTGAGAAATATGATAAATGCAAAGAGAATGCACTATTCATATTTCTAATTGAATACTGTTCGCATTTCTAGTGACAATGGCCCTGTATAGATAAACAGAAATACCTTCACAGCACCTCTGAAATTTGAAGTTTATGAATGCACTAAATAACCTTCTTCCAACAGCATCGCACTCGGTATTTTTCTTCACCTGACATGAAACTGAAATTAATGAGCATGTTAAACTAAAGTTTCGTAAAAGCTTCCAACCAGGACGGCGAATCATTTAAATTTATCTAGCACTTCCCTCTTTTCATATCTGGTACGAAAAGAAGAGAGAGTATTTACTGCTGTAAACATTCGGAAGTTCATGACATATGGCAGTTAGGAAAAAAGGATTACATTCTTAAGAACAGAATAATTCTTAAGAACAGAATCTTAATTTAATAAAGCCATAAAATATTAGAATATATTTCTGAAAATGGAAAAAGATTTATTAATGTTCGGTTGATGATGTTGCAATTAACGAAACAACTTCACTTCAGTTCTCCAGAAAATCTGAAGTTTTCAATTAGTTTAGAACTCGTTTTCGTTTTTCACTAATTGCTGAAAATAAGCAAGTCAGTAAAGCACAAGAATTTTATTTATTGAGAGCTAAACAATAAGCGAAAAGTACAGAAATTTGTAGAGACACTGGAATCAATATTTTGTGCCATGACCAACAGTTGGCAGTCATATGTACAAGATAGGCAAAACTCTCTGAGGATAATTATTATAGTATGTAAAGAGTTATGTTCTATCAAACAGTTAGAAATATTAATCCCATTCACTTTAGCACTCATAATTATTTAAATTACAGTTAGTTTATCTGTATATGCTAGCATCATTACAGACAAATCTTAATTTTCATAATCATACTTCTTAATAAATTCACGTACTTCATAATGTTTACAATAATTTCTAAGATCTTGTATTATTTCTACCCAATAATATTGAGAAGATAGCAAATTTAGCCTTAAATATTACCAAATTCGATAAAAGCTTTAGAAAGTAATTTAGCCACCCAACCGGTAAAGTGGTCAGCGTCGCTGACTGCCGTGCCGAAGGGCTTGGGTTCGAATCCCGGAGAAGGCATGGATGTTTGTAAATGTACAATGTCGGTGCGGCATGGCGGCACTCTAAATATGCGGCGAGCCGAAAGTCCTTTCATGTGGTTTGGTGGAAGGGGAGAGGGTGGGAGACTCTTAGACCCGTCCCCCCCGGGGTGCTCTCCATTAAAATTGGGGGCGGAACTGAGCCAAATCGCACTATCACCTGTTAGGTGCTCAAAGCTGTTGCCAACGACAGACATGATCTTGCGCTTATTGACACGAGAATTCACGTGGGCTTGGGCTGACTTTGTCAGACAAGTGAGCATGAGTAACAACAATAGTATGAAGACATATTGGTATTCGAATTTTATGCAGTCCTTCTTTCTTTATAGTTATCACGTTATTAATTTTCTTATACATAGGGTTATAAGGTATTTTCTCCTTCGTTTCTGTATGCTTTCTTGGTGTAATTGGAAGCACGTTCTATATGTATTCGGACGGTCTGGAATTCTCTGCATCGATATAACATCATGACTCGACAAGGCTGCACACATTACTAAAATTGTGATGGTCTTCAATTTCATCTGATGATAATAAATTAATTTGTGATCACAAATTATGTCAAATCAAATTTCTAATTAAAGCATGTCTGCTTTAGCATTAGTAGAACCTTTATTATACTTTGTATCAAAATCATGCATAGATAATCATAAAGAACACCCAAAAATAGTCTACTTATAGGATGTTTTGTATTCTTAAGCAAACTAGGGCAGCATGATTAGTATGTATAGTAAAACGGTTACAATGCAAATAGTAATAGAATTTATCTATAGCATCTAACAATGGCTAAATATTCCAGTTCAGTAATTGCATCATTTTTCTCATAACATATTAACTTTTGAGAATGGAAAGCTGTGTGCTTTTGTTTTAAAACTGCACCAATAGTTTCTTTAAATATATGTTCATATATATGACAGCGATATTTTGAATTAAATAGTGTTAAAGTGGGTCTAGAAATTAAATTGGGTTTCATTTTTTAAAGGGTTTTAAAGGCAGTTTGGCATTTAGTTGTCCATTTTTATGAAGTATCTTTTTTTAAGTAAATTTGTTACAGGTGTCTAATTTTTGCTCATTTTGAAATAAATTTATGATACACATTTTTGCTTTCTCTTCTGGTCAGGCTGAAGGGTCTTAACCGAGTAATACTAAGTAATGTAATTCACATTTTATTAGACTGACAAAGCGAGTTATCTCTCCGTCTAATGTAAATACAGCGAAAACCTCGGAGGTTTTAAATAAACCGTTTTATTAAACTTGAATTTAAACAGAAGGCACCACTTGTGCCTATAAGCTAAACTCCGTCCCTTAAGTGTATTAAAATAACGTAAAGGTGAACTTAAAGTATCATAGCTGGATACCACACAAATTAAGGCGAAACTAATTTGGCTCAACTTTTAACGGCGCGATTAATGTCAGCTAGCAAACGTCTCATAATGGAATATTAACTGTCAGAGCTGGGCAGTAGAAAATAAAGCTGCAAGTAATCGCTGTCAAAAGCTTTAAACATAAAATATTCAAAAATCTCCCTTGAATATTCTTCAATCTGCAAGGGGCCGCTTAAAGTAATCGAGCTTAATATCGAATATTATTATACATATTCAATATGTTATATTGTTGTACTTATTCGAATATTGTTATAGAAATGCTGACGTCCCTCCCCGTTTGTATACGTGAACATGGAAAATACACCGCTTGTTGTGATTAACAAATCGGTTGATATTATTACAATATTATAGAATGAAGTTTTTAACTGAATTCGTCAAGTAAGATTGCAGTAGAACATAGAAATTGCTTTATAACAAAGACATGTCTCCAGGTAATGTATTCAAGTAGCATGAATTGTGAGGAACTTAACGCTTAGGCGGATGTTCATTGAAAAAAAAAAACTCAGGTTGAAGTAAATCCAAGAACATTATGTGATAAACTTTTTATAGAAGATAATGATGAAATCCGACAATGTTTTACAAATACTAAGATGAGGTTTACTCTACAATAGTTAAAATTAGGAGTGCAGCATAGATCAAATAACTTCCAGAAACCTTATGAAAATGAATTGATCATAAACGAGCTTTAGTGTAACATTCGCAAAAAATCAACTATTAATGGTATTTATTACTAATTAGAATGTTATAAAAGTAAGTATTTACATGTTTCTAGTTATGTTTATTTAATTTATTAAATTACACTGATATTTTGAATAAAATTTTCTCATCGTTTAATGTTATCGTTCAGTTAATTTTATCAAAAGACAAAAGTGATCACATTAAGCGGCGCCTACTTTAATTTGAACTAGGGCAAATGAAAAGGCGAAGTTTTAGTAAAGATTCAAGTAATGAAAAACTAGTTAATTGACATATAATATCTTTCAAGGCGTGCTATTAGAAATCTTGTTTCTGTTATAGTATTTTTAACATTTAACATCATTGATTCATTACTCATGAGTGTCATGATCGTGTAAACCAACTTTAAATCATATCAACACAAATATTGCAAAAGGAGAAATTGTGTGACAAACACTGAAAACAACATATCAGTAAGTTAAATGAGTGTCAACAAATATAGATGTAAATACTATAACTTAATATAACATGTGTAAATATTACATACCTAAGCGTTGTGTAAAGCAATATAAATAACCCGTTCAAGTTTTAATTTAATTTATTGGATCCTGTGTTCTAAAATATGAGTGAAACAAACAAGTTTAGGCAAATTTAAACTTTACATTTATTGGAAGTAAACAAAACTAGCTACGATATTTAGATACATAAGTGGTGGTGGTTACAGATGTGGTTTATCGGTGTGTAACAGAGAAAACATGTAGAAAACATACCTTTAAACAAAGAGGGGGAGGCCCCCGCAAGAATCAAGTTACTTGGGACAAAGCTGATCCATTATATTGGTGATAATGAAAAGGTGAGTAGTGACATCTTTGATTACATTGATATCTATAGAGAGAAAACAATACATATTAGTATATATTGGGAGCAAAAACTGGGCCTTCCGCCCTTTCTATATAGACTCGGACCTCCATGCGTTTCCGACTCTCGTTGGTTTCCTCTTCGCTAACTCTTCAGCCACCGTTTCCAGTATTGCCTTCGACAGAGCTCTCTCGAACAATTTCTCGGTCTCAGCAACTGCTTCTTGTCTGGCGAAAACTTCCGATTCCCTCTCTGGAAGACAGCTGCAGGCTCTTTTTCTTCTTCTCGCCAGCCCCTGGCTTGGCGATGCATGAAGTTCCAAAAGCCGCGAGTTGCAAGGCAACCCTTTGGGGAGAATTCAAGGCAGTAAGGTGAGGATATGGGGTGGTAAGCCGGATGTTGGCGGATAAGCCCTATTTCTGCAAGAGTTACAATCGACCCAAAAGGGTCATCCACCTATTCTACGAAAGAAAAAAAAACACATTCCTGTAGCTAGCCCCGCACAGGGTGTCACTTTAGCATCGTGGAAGCCTAACGGACGCCAAATCACCCAGTGCCAAAACCCCGTCGTGGCGTAGCTGCATACAAAAAAAAATTTTGAAGCAGGGTGAAGATTTGCACTTGGTTAAGGAAATTTTTGCAGACCACTGTCTGACAGAGATAAGCATTTGCAGAACTGAACCTCCAGAGAAATTTTGAAAACAAGGTGATAAATCATGATTTCCAACACAAATGTAAAAATTTGTGAAAGGGAAATAAAAAAACTTGTTTTTAATCACTAAATGAAATTAAACACCTAAGAACGTTTCTACAGTTAAAATATAATAATTACATAGCGAAATTCATGTTTCTTAAGAAAGTTTCTACAGTTGAAATATAATAATTACATAGCGGAATTCATGTTTCTTAATGTTTCTACAACACCATAAACGACTTAAACACATAAAACACCATAACCACCAGAGTCAGAAAATATGGATTCAAACTTTACCAGAAAGAGGGGTACGTTAACAAACTTATTAAACTTTATACACCAACTTGTGTAAAACAAAGAACTTTAAAATTTAAAGTGAAAATGACCTTAAGAGTCAACCTAACCAGAAATTAAACATTAAACGAAACAAGTTAAGATTAAGAGTTAACCAAACATTACAAAAGCCAAGTTAAGATTAAGAGTTAAAGAACAAAATTAATTGGTTAACCAAACAACCTTAAGGATAAAAGAAAAAATTAACACATGGAACTTAAATTCAGAGTTAACCAAAACTGCCAAAATTAAATTGACAACAACTACTTTTCAACAAGGCAAAATTTAAGATCAACTAATAAAATCAAATTAATAACTTCTATGACTGATAACAGAATTATGATAATCATTACAATTAAGATAAGTATGTATCACGTAACAATCATTACATAGCATTTCAATAGAATATTTAAGTCGTCATTTTTTGGAATAAGTCTATATTCTACTTCTTAAATAAATTTCTAAGAAATGCTGCGAATAATATTCAAGGGATAATTTTGAAGAGAATATGAAATAATAACAGTGTTCTCCTGCAATTTTTTGATTGTAAACAGTATTGTGCTGTGATCCGCGTAAGTTTTAATTTCCTTTACTGTACCTCTTGTTCCTTATGTTCTTTTAATTTCCTTTACTGTACCTCTTGATGCTTATAATAAAACTATTTTTAGTTGCACGGACACAAACATTTAGCCGGAAATAAATTACAAAATCCTTGCATCTCCATTATTTTGTGGTGTTTTCTCAGCTGTTTATGAAGAAAAAGGAAATAAATTACCTTTTGGAAGTTTACATCAGCGTATTTGTCGATTCTAGCAATACGTATTTGAAACAAAATTTTATCCTGAACGCAGAAAACATTTCTAAATATAACAAAACGAAACCAAGAGCTATGGTTTTTGGAATATATCAAAATGCCTTTAAATATTTCCTGCAACACTGAGGGCTTCAAGATAATTTCCTGTTAAAAACGATTTTTTTAAAGTTAATGAATAAAACATCTCCAAAATGTCCTATGTGTTATAACAAAAATAAAATATACAATTAGGTCAGGTCAGGCTGAAGTACAGTGAGTACCCAGTGAGTGTAGTCTAACTGTACTAACTATTTGGACAGAAAAAAAAAAGTGCACAGCCCCACAAGGACCCCGCCGAGTGTTATGAGAACTGTTTTGCAGCTGGTGCTTTTTCGCACTTATAGAAGTTTAGAATATTTGATGTCTTTCTCATTTACAAAGATTTAGAACAACTGGTGCTTTAGAACAAGTTAACTGATGCCCTTCGTACTTACATAAACTTAGAGCAGGTGGTGCCTTTCGTACTTCGACAAAGGAATGGAAAAGATTTAGAATAACAAATGAAAAAAATATAAGTCTTACGTTTAGAGTATACATTAAGTTATAAAAATGTGTTAATGGCCGTGTACAAATGGCTATTCTGTTCAGCGTTATTCTTTCCAGGTTATTCTGTGTTTAATAAATTAAAGATATTTGATATTTGCTGCAGTTGTGGAGGATTTGTTTTATAAAAACGAGAAGTTAGATGTATTTTGTCAATTAATTTTATTATTTAAAATAAAATTTGGAGAAATATGCATATTGCTCTTAAGTTAATTTTAAGAAATGTAGTTTTAAAGAATAATTAGGTAAATTAAACATTGAAAAAATAAATTAAATCTTATGCTTCATGATATTACAACATTTCTGAGGGTTGTGCAATGAGAAGGATTGATTTCATATCTTATTTTGAATAGAACAACAACATCTCGACAAACTACTAGTTCGCAGGAATAATGTTATAACTTAGTATAAAAACATCTTAATATGACGTAATGTACCGTAGTATGACACAAAAAATTTAAGAGTTTTATGTTGTCAAAAAGCACTGGAAACTTATACAATGCTTCATAAAATCACTTTCCTAAAGTATAAATTTATATTTAAGTTGCTATATTCTATGCTATTTTATTTGTTTTCTTATACAGACATACATTTGTTTTTCTATACTATCAAAATCTGCGTTTGCCTATTTATTGATCTCCGGAAAAGTGGGAGGTGAGTTTCGAAAGACATCCCTCCCCCCATGATTTCAAAAATTCGTAAGAAGCCATTTCGACCACTCTCATCTTCATACGACTTTAGCCAGCTGAGATATTAATTGAAAACTCTGAGAACGCTAATTTTCGTATCCTGCAAGTTGCTTTTTTCACTAAACTTCATTGCAGTTTGGTCACGAGGTGGAATTTTAAAATTGCCTTGCTTCTTTCTTATAGTAGTTTGAGAATACAGATCTTATTTAATTCATATTAAAAAGATTTTTTCTTGAGGTGTATATAGAATTAATTTCATTCATATTGAAATGATTTTATACATTTTCTTTTCAGATGTATACAGAACATATAAATTTTGTTTTGGCCGCAGCTCTTTCATCTGGCGGCTTGCCCGCTAGTATTCTATTATTTTTAAACATATTTCACAAAACCATGGTCACAAGTGGTCGAGTGGATGGAATCATTGAATACTCGTGGAATACTCGATGGAATCATTGAATTCAGGCTTGAATTATTAAAGATGACCTTGTAGATTGGTTTCGTAACTTTCGTTTGCTACGTATAAAGAGAATACAAAAACTTTTCCTCTGAAAGACTTCCGAAAAGGCATCTCAGCTGTTACTCAGACAGATTTTGCAATATTCTACTGAACAAACGTAAAACCGGGATTTATTACTATCATTATCATACAGAAGCACTAAACTCTCGAAGGCAAATGGAAAAAAATGCGCAAAATACATAGATGTAAATGCAATAGATTATACAGCTTTTTGGATAGAGTATAAACTAAATTTTTTGATTAACACAACAGAAAATTAGTTTTTTTTTTCACACTGGTTAAAGTGTTATTTTTTGAACTGGGTAAAGTGTTATTAGAAGTTTTTCGAAGAAAATTCGTAAACTCTAAAATTCCGTTGAGGGGCAATACAGTTACCCGGAGTCCAGATACCAAAAAATCTGAATCGCGTGTTCTTTCTAGGCAAAGTAAAGTTACAGTATTTTGGATTTACTCCTAACTCATTTAACATATCTTCGTTTTTTATTTCCCCATGGAGTTAAATATATTTGTTTCGGTTAAATAAATAGTATGAAAAGATAAAAGACAAGAGTATGTATTTTTAAGAAACGGTTAAATAAATTTAAATGAATTTTGATGATACACTACAGACTGTCCTATAATGCTCCAGAAATATGTAATTTATAAATGAAAAAGCTGATTAGTACACCATATGACTTTCTTGTACGGAATATTATATTATACGCATTTTCCGGCATTTCATTTAAATTTATTGAATTGATTTAAATCTACTTCGTCGATAGCGCATAAACCAGAATAGAATAAATGCACTCTTTAAATCTTACTATATTTATTTACCATAGCAACATTCTAGCGCTAGGTCCACTTAACAGCGTCACATCTTATTCATTTTATAACACAGAATTCACAAAAAGTATGTCATCTGAAAAATTATTTAACCGTTGAAACATGCTCTGTTCAAATAGTATAATACATCTAAAACGATGTGTAAAGGAATTAAAAAAAATAAAAAATAAACCGTTTTTCACAGAGAATTCAGAGCAGCTTACATAATGCGCATGCGCGTATGCCCGAGACAGACTAGCGACAATATTTGCTCCTAATACGAAACATTTATTTCCTCGAATTTTATTAGAGATATATTTCTCATTCATTATAGGTTAACCGCTGAGTGCGGTAGTTAATTAATTAAGTTCTCACTTCACGACAAGCAAAAATACATAAAAACTCAAAATATTTTCAATAAATTTGAAAGCTATAGAAAAACCTAAAACGCCAAGTACAGTTAAAACAATTAATAAAAACAATCTTTACAATTAAAATTACCGTTTCTACGCAAAAATAAGCAAGTTGGCCAGCAGGCAAGAAGGCAGATTTTTTTGGTAAACAAAACTAAAGGTTTCCTTTTGGTCCCACGTGGCAAAAAGACATGAAAGTGAAGAAAGAATTTATTCACTATTCTGCTAAGTTTCAAATGTAAATAAATATGACTGCTACGCTAAAAAAATTAGTTTTAGCCGCACTTAATCAACTTTTTAATTGATGATTATTGCACAAACCATGCATGCAGATTAACTAAAGGCATAAAACCTCTAGCTAGAATATAGGAACAACATAATTCAATCATTTTTAAAACAAAAACTGCACAGTTTACCAACATATAAGAATAAAAATTGAGGTCACTGAGTAGCAGTGTATATTTATATTAGCATATGTATATATATTTTAGCATATGTATATTTATATATACTTTTGGTGCGGCCGATTGCAACCAAAAAGGGAGATGCATGTTATAACTGTCCTATATACAAAATTTAAACATTCTGAGGTTATTCGATTTGAGTTATGCGAGATACATACGTACGTACGTACGATACCACAAAAAATCTCTTCTGAATCCATTCTAAATCACTTTTATAATTCGTTTGGAGAAAACGGGTCCTTTACTTTGTCCTTACTTGCAGATGTGATGCAAAAACATCGTGAAATTGCATTCGATAGCGGTCAAAATGGATATTTTCGCTGAAATATGGTACCCGGAATTTTTCGTGATTACAATACTTCCTTTACTTGGTACAAGGAAGTAAAAAAGCATTTACTAACTATAAACAGAGTGTAGTAGAGCTTATGGTCACAACTTTAAAGGGTTACAGAACATGGCAAAATTAGCGATTTTCGTAATACAGTGTGTGGTGGAGCGTGAAATGTAAAATCGGAAACACAGCAAACAAGAAGAATATGAAAAAGCAAAATTTTAATCGCACTTATTTGGGAGGAATAATGTCTTCTATTTGTATGAATTGTTCCAAATCAATGACCAGCATCTGCAATATATGCATTACAGCGACTTGGAATCTCACTTGTAGGATTTCTGTTGCACTAGAAGCTAGAGTTAACGTCCTGCCGCCCTACTATACTAATAGAGAGATTTCACTATACCTTAATCAACTCACAAAATACTAAAGAAAGTTATAATAACCTTTCTTATTTAGTCTTAAATGTAACAGAATAGCACAACGTGTGCTACAGACGAAACATCCACTACTTGAGGATATTTAAAGTAATATAAAATAAAATTCGAACGTAGAAATGTAATCGAACACTATATATTATAGGGTTCCCCTTAGTTTTACTAAGCAGTTATTTTAATTTGGGTGTTTTTGAATTCTCTTATTTCCCCTCGGATTTCCTCTCCAGGATGTAAATTAAGTAGGTGAATGAGCGTATTTAAACGGGTAAAACGGAATGGTTGGACAGAAGGGTTTATGTTGCTAATGTAGCGTACATTTGCTATTTTGTTCTCCACCTGTTAATCTTAGTAGTGGCTACGCATTCTGGCTATTTAGTTAGTATATCGCCACTTTAGGTTGCTGAGTCAGCCTGCTAGATTAAATTAAATTGTATGGTCTCCCATTACTTCTTACCTTTTGAATTTATTGTTAAATTATTTTTAAGTTTTCTACGCAAGTAGTCTGTGCTCTTACCGCACGCAAGTCCGTGTCCCCCCCCCTTTCTGTTAAAAAATTGTAATCAATAAAAAGAGCATTTTACAACCTTTCCCTATTGTGTTCATCTTCACGTCTGAACAAGTAGACGACTGATTGGATATTGACCAGTCACACTGCATGATAGCTAAAAAGGTTAGATCTTACAAACGTAGAATTGATTTATGTGAACTGAACTGGCATAGATATTTTACAGCTGTATATTTTAAAACATCGGCTTGTGAGATTTCCATTGATATATTAAATATATATATACGGAATACAACTTTTAAGGAGAACCTAGCGCGAATACTAACAACAAGACACGGTTGTAAGAAGCTATAACGATTCAAAACACTCAATTTAAACATACAAAAATTGATTTGCATTTTGGTGAAAAATATGGAAAGGAGAAGTTATGGACAAACTTGGATTATAATAACTGACAAATTAATATATAATACCTTACGCGTTTACGAGACGCAGATTAATGGAAAACGCTGTAGTCTTATAACGCTGTAGTAAACGCATTATCTGTCGATTCTGCTGTAGAAATACTTGACATGCCCGGACATTTAGAGGTCCCAGCTTGGTGTGTGCTGACCTCCTGAGGAGTCGATGAAATATTAAAAGGAGACGATGATAATCAATGGGCCGTTGGCGGCTGATAGCTGAATATGCATGGCCAAGAGATCGGCAAAACGAAGATCCCATTTTTTACCAAAATAAATAATAATAATTTTGTAAGAATTGATAATTAATTACTTTATATCAAAAAGTAATCAATTATCGATTCTACAAAAAATTATTTTTTTTTGCTACATCATGTAATAAGGAAGAACTCATATTAAATAAATATAGGTGAAAAATACAGAAAAATCATTTAATACAGTCTAAAAATCAATAATGCATTTTTAAAATATATAAATTTTTATGCAAATAAAAAAGTTCAATATTTGCAATTTATACAATTATACAATATAAAAAAGTAAGTGCAAAAGGGTAAGTAAAAGTGCAATTTATGCATAAAACATTTTAGAATTAATTTTACATAAAAAAATAAGCAAAAGTGAAATTTATGCAATACAAGAAAGTAAAACTTCTGAACTTCTGAACACACAATCAAGAAATATGAATAACGTGAAACTTCCTTTGAATAAATATATTTATATACAAAAGTCACTTGTAAAATTTAATAGATTTTAATTTTTCGCTTAAAAATTTGAATGGCTCGCATGGCACTGCTCGTAAAACCGCAGAGTGCGGTGTATGTGATCCTAATACACCCACTTCCAAAAGTTAAGCACGTAGAGGAAAATGCTAATTTCCGGAAGCCAATCAGAATTAAAGAGGACGCAATTCGCTGCAGAGGTAGATCGAAGGATGCAAATATGTTAAGTAACAGCCAATCGCGCTTTCATGTCAAGAAATATGCAAAAAAGGCAGTCTTATAAAAAGCCAGCTTAATGAAGGGTTATAGAAGTTGATTGTAAGTGCTGATAGAAGGTGTTTAAAACTTTCGTACAATTTGTTTTCACGTGTTTCTATGACTTCCAGAAGACGAATGGAAGATTCTGAGCGCTGGCGTGCTGTGGGGCGCATTGAAGCAGGACAGTTGATCACAGATGTTGCTCTTTTCTTCGGCGTTCATTATTCTGTAATTTCACGTTTATGGAAATAATTCCAAACCACACAGACAGTTGTTCGGAGGCCCGTAGCCAGTCGCCTTAGCCTTACAACCTCCGCCGGAGATCGATATATTGCTATTGTAGCCAAGCGGAATCGCATAGCGACGTCCACACGTGTGACATCTATGGTTACAGCGTTCATTGGTAAAGTGATATCTGCAGCTACTGTACGCCGAAGATTACATATGAGTGGACTGTACGCCCCGGTACCTCGAGTTTGTGTTCCTCTATCTTTCCAATCAAGAGGGGCACGATTACAGTGGTGCCGGGAACATGTCAATTGGAATGTGTCTGACTGGGGCAATGTCATGTTTACTAATGAGTCAAGATTTGCTCTGGAGCAGATGACAAGCGTTTAAGGATGTGGCGTAAACTACGAACACGCAATCAGTCCCAAAACATCACCGAACATCACGTATTCCGAGGTGGAAGCATTATGGTGTGGGCAGGGATTTCATTAGGATACTGCACCGACCTGCACATCTTTAAACGGGGATCTTTAACGGTTGTCCTGTATCGAGATGAAATACTAGAACCCATTGTGAGATTGTACGCAGCAGCAGTTGGCCCTACTTTTGTTTTAATGAACGATAACGCACGTCCTCATAGAGCTGACTTCGTCGATGACTAAATGGAGAGTGAAGGGATTGCGCGTATGGCGTGGCCAGCACATTACCATTGAAAATCTTTGGGATGCTCTCGGCCGTGCTGTATCTTAACGTTTATCCCCTCCAGACACTCTTATTGAGCTGGAAACTGCTCTGCAAGAAGAATGGCGATTGCTTAATTCTGCGGTGGTTGACCACCTAATTGAAAGCATGGTCACAAGGTGTAAACTTTGTATACAGATGATGTGGGATCACATAGCCTATTATGACCTTTTTTTCATTTTATGCTGTTTAATTTCACTTTATACATAATTCTGTTTAAGTCTCCAGTATGTCGCTATCTGATAACTTACAAAAATTTAATATTGTTTTCATTTCTGTATATAATTATTGATTTTGTTTTATGCATAAATATATATGCTACTTTCCTGCCGAATTTTGTGTCAATCAAAGCAGTATTTGTTGACATTTTGCATTTTACATCTTCGTGCTTAACTTTTGGAAGTGAGTGTATTATGATGCAAGAAAAGCTGATTGTATTAAAGGCGGATGTTTAGGCACGAGTATTATTGAAAACACACGTTTACGCTAAGGTTTGGAATTTGAACATCCGAGTGAAACACCGCAAATTTATTTCCATTTTTAGTTAATATTTTTAGTATAATTGTCATCTTTGAGTTATTTATTTGCAACTATTTTTACGACGATTAGGTTGTACCCTGTATATTATAAGGTTCCTATTATAAGTAATCAATTATTTTATCATTTAAATCCTTACTGTGATTTCTGTCTTCCGCTTTCTTACCAGAATGTCAATTACTTCGAGTGTATATAACTTGAGATTTTCCGATTGTAGGACAAATTGTCTTTCTGCCTCTCCAGGCTACCTTTTTAGGCTAACCAGCGCAGATAAGATTGTATTCTTTGGCTTGCATTATATTTGCGACAAGACTTTGGCGGCTAGTCTAAGTTTTAAGTATCAATTTATCTTTGAGTCTTAGATAGATTGACACTTAAAACTTAAACTTAGATTTAAGTTTCATCCTCACAAGTGGTTGGCTGATTTGTAAGCACGAGTCGTGCATTTGTGTTCCAGTTCTGACTTAATAAAAAGGTTTGTTTTAAAGTCTTTTTAGAATTTTCTATCTCTTTTCAGATAAAGCGATAATTTGCTCCAAATCTGTCAGAGTTAGGACTTCGTTTGCTCTACTAAAACTCAAACGAGTCAAAATTTATAATATTATACAGAAAATGTAAGAGGGTTGATGGAGGGTAAACATTGGGAATCCCTGTTGTAGGTCAATCGCTGTTTCGTAGTCCAAAATTAAAGATGCAAACTCATTTTTTGCAATAATTCAAAAATATCTGTCATCATTGATATTTTTATGTGTTACCAAATTCCGTTAAGGAAGGCTTTCTAATGTAGCAAAAATAAGTACTCGGTAAACATTCGGAGGTCATGAGTAGAGCAGAAAGAATAACCTAAACCTGAAAACCGTATAGTTAGGATTCTAAAAAGGTGTGAAGTGTACAGATGGAGAGTAATAGCCATCGACGACCATTTCATAATTCAAATTTTGCCTGAAGTTGACTGTGTCACAAGTTCTTGCTTTTGCAAAGAATTTCTCGTTAATTCTTTGTAGGCCTTTTTCAAGAGACTTCAGTTATAAATCTTAAAATGAAGAACGTTATTCCTAATAAAATGTGAAGTGCTCATTTGGACGTATTCTGCAATAACTTTTTAACAGTAACTAAATCCCAAACGAGGGAAGTATACATAATAATTGTTCTGATTATGACCTTGAATATATTCCGTTTGCTGATTAAATGTAATGAACTGCATCTAGTAATAATTTGATTTCGATAATAATCCTAAAGGTTTGTCTCTGAATGCGTTAATTTTATCCTTTCAGTTAAAGCTGAGGTATACGCACCTCGAGGAGAGAAATTTTATTTATGATTGAGTCCTTCTGTTTGCTTTTTATAGTTATTAGCACTTGAGAATTGTCCTCATGAATGACATTTCACAATTCCTCAATTTTTTGGAGGGTTTTATCTTTGAGTTTGGTGAAAGCAAAAGTGAGCATTTTGATTTGTCCGCAGTGACTGACTCATCAGCATCTCCCAATAACGAAAGATTAGTAAACAGCATCTGTCCTTATTGGGACATCACTATTAGACGTTATTGTGAATCATGCACATAAAATAAGTGCAAGAGGGAAGTTTGTTCTAGAGTGAAATTCTAACAGTTCTGATACTCTAATTGGAAAATTGCAGTTTCTCAGTTTGATGCGTAAAGTTCTGTTATCCAGAATCGATACGGTGAGTAATTTACATTTCTATACCAATCTATTTTAATCAACATATAAATGAGGCCTTCATATCAAACACTGTCAAAATTTTTGGTCATGCGTAGCATGCGGAGCGCCATGCCTGCTTTCTTGCTGAGTGGCGAGTTAATAAATTCGGTGATCCTCAACAGCTGTATTGCAATCCATAAACTTTCTTAAAGCTATATTGGGGTTTCGTAAGTTTGTTCAGATGTTCTCTACGTCTATTTAAGAGGCTTCGATCATACAATTTTGCCAAGGGAAGAAAATAAGTTTTCCTGGTTTTGGAAAGAGAATACTTTAATGTCTTCAAAACTATGTTACAAACAGATCTAGAAAAGGCAACTCCAGAGATTTCTTGTTATTTAATTTACTAACAATACTGAAAATTTCATTAGAGTCTTGAAGGTAGGGTAGTTGACGTCCACTGGAAACCCAAGTCCATCGTTAACTTCTTGCACGATCTCAGCTTCCCGATAGGGTTCGATAGCTGTGTTATTAAGAATAAATTGCTGCTGAAAACGAGAGACAAGGATTTCTAATACTCCTCTTCAGCATAAGCACGCGCTGGTATATCAGAGATTGTTCATCTGGTTGATTTCATGTACCTTATGAGAGACCAGAAAGAACCATTCTTGAAATTGAAGTAGATGAACATGTCTCCCATTTTCACTTTTTTAATTTCTGATTTGACGCATAAATATTCTATTCAATGAATTTATGAGTTTTCAGGGTACAATTCCAGGATCTGTTACTCTCATTTATCAGTATATTCCTCTACTATATGTTTGTTCTTATGTTGAGGGAAACTACCGGTGCCCTAATCTTTATTTACACAGCAAGAGAATTTTCCCAATGCATTTTGAAAATTGTTTGTAAGTATATTTCAAGAGCATTAACTGTGTTCTCTGCGGTTTTAAGGGTATCTAGGTATTATGGGGTTACTATGAAGCATGTTATATCGAAAATGACGTCATATGTAAATAGGGGACTGTAAATGTAATATAAATTCTAGTCTTTGTTAAAAGTTTAAAAAGACAGATATGTTAAGAAAACATTTACACAATACTGCTTTACTAATTAGTGAAATTCCTTTATAAAATTATGTTTCTTGTAAGATAAATCCCGAGATTGATTTTGTGGTCTTTTGAGGAGCCAAGCACATATTCTTGTATGAGACAGTATTGGACTGTGGCATCATTAGCGATGTATCATATTCAATATACAGAGATAATATCTATCATTGTTCACTTGGAGATAGCCTGAAAGTCACTGTTATCTTCCAACATAAAGGAAATCGACCACTATGGTGGAAGTGGAATCTTTGTATGGGGAGAGGTGTCGCGTTGGATGGCCGCCTATCACCTCTTCAGTGAAGGTTCTATTCAGCTCAGTGTTACAGGGATGACGTTCTTGATGCTTTAGTGAAGCTTGTCCACATAGCTGTTGAAAATGACTACATTTTTGTGGACGATAACGCGAACCCGCACGTAGTTCAACTGGTCGAAGAGTTTCTGGTTCAAAAAGGTGTTCGCCGTATAGTGTTACTACCCTGATATCATCGGACTTAAATCCCGTAGAACACGTTTACAATCCTCTAATAAAAGGTCACATCACGATATGACCCTCCTCTCGGGATACTCTTAGATTTAAATTTCCTTTTACACAGTAATGGGATTTGTTGCTATAAGATATGATCAAAAACCTTGTACGATTTCTTACTACTTTGACTATCTACTAGCACAACTGCAAAGAACGATAGACGACTTGTTTTTTAAAATATAGTGGAACAAACTCAGATGGAGTCTTAAACTAAATTTTTTGTTTACTTGTCAATCTGACTGTAACACAGGCCATACAATAACAGAAAGTCAGATATCTGCAGCTTGCTGGAAATTCCGTTCACAAGTAAAATTATAATATTAAATGTGAATTAAAAAGTCCGTTTAAACTTTGGCTCAGCCCTAAATTGTTCACAAAGTAAAGCTAAAATCGGTTCAGATACTTCAATGGCAGGGAAAAATTACAGGCTGATGGCTAGCGATAGTTGTCAGAGTCGTTTTTAGAACATAAGAGCTCTGTGCTTATATACATTAACTAATTTACATCTTGGTGGAAGCAGAAGAAAGTAGTAAAAGTACAGACGAAATAATAAGATAACTGGTTAATTAACATAAATTTTACAATCCAGAAATTAAATAATTTGAAACGATTTAATAATCTTGCTATAGAATTTTAAATCATAAAACTAATTAAAGCTTATAGAATATCTATAAAAGATTGTAAATTGCAAAAGATTCCACGCATATAGATAAAACGTAAACAAATATGGCATTTCGTAAACATTTACTAACGCACTTAATACTAAACGAAATAAATAATAATTTTACCTTCTGCAGAGTTATTCTCAAGTTTGGACGGCCTGATAATAGCACATCATGTAACAAGTTCAATATATTTAATTTTATGCCCTGTTTTTTGTCCCTTTAATATCGGGCTTATTACCATCTACTGTGAATGTAAAATTTTCGAAATTAACTTCGTATGTCTCATTTCCTTTCCTCCAAAAATGTATTTTATTCCTGACAATGCCTCAACCATCATATTTTATCTACCGATGTATGTTTTATGTTTAAATTATACTTCTACAACTTCAATACCTGAATCAACCTTGGTGATAGGTTGCTTTTTTCCCGAATTGAAGCGACTGACCATGGCACAGTGCGGAGGTACTGTTACATGCTCTTTGCTAAAGTGCACTCTAAATTTCTGAGCAGTTAATAGCGACCCCTTTATTTACATAACCTAGCAGTTGTTTTATGTTTGATTAAACGTTATTTCAAACATAGAAGATGAGCTAAAAAGTTCAGGTCTAGACAGAAAACGCTATATAAATGTGATATGCCCAGATCTTTTAAATTCTCTCTTACTTCCATTCATTATCCATACCTACTGTATATTTTGAAGCTTATAAAAGTTTAAGAAAAAAACAAATGCTCTTCCAAACTTTTGAATAAATTTGTATATATAGGGTTTCTGCCTGTTTGATCAATCAGCAGCATAAAATTTTTGTTAGTTCATATCTACATTTACCATTTTTTAAAGAAGTCGGCGATTAATTTTTGTGATTCCGATGGCTTTTAAAATATATTGAAGTTATATTCCTGTCAAATAAACTTTACTAATATTTTTGAGGTACCGTAAACAGATTGCAAAAGGCACGGACGTAATGCATAAGGATGCGCTCATCGGAAGTTCAAAATACCATTTTAAAGAGTTACCTTTCAATGCTACATTTATCTTTAATATATTTGAGGGTTAAAACACGATATGCTGAAATTTCTCGTAACCGGCAGTAACAGAACAAAGGCAGTTTTGAAAATTTTTATTTAAATCTGTAATTTAGACCAATGAAGTAAAAAGGTGTGTAATGGGCTAACCATGTAAAGACTTTAATGGTGAAAATAATTTTGTTAATTTTCTGACGTCTCATGTATCAAACCTTAACCAACTAGAAAATGAAACAACTATACAGAACATAAAGATGAACTACGATCCCTTTTAATGCATCCATATGTGATCTTCGAAGGGACTCTCCACAATTTTCAGACACAAATCGCACACAAGGACTCCGCATTTACTTTATTTCTTTCCTGGAAAGGTATAAAGAGCATTGCGTCGCAGTTGGCGTAAATTGTGGCGTATGATTATATTCGTAGGTGAAGAACCGAGTGACAAAGAAGACTCTCTTGGTTTTAAAACACAACTGGAGATCGTATCAGGCATATTTAATTTGCTTACACATTCACAGAATATAAGTGTTTGGATGCTTGGATTGATGTAGAGAATTCTGTTTCCAACGCACTCTCTCAAGACGAAATAATCGGATATGTACCAAAAAAGAAGGAAGATGAGGAGAAAAAAAGGGGATGAAGATGACAATACATAGAGTAAGCAAGTTAAAAGAACAAAGCTGACGAAGAATTGCAGATATTTATAAGATTTCCTGATAAATGCTCGTCTGTGTCCGTACGTAATGTTATGAAGCTTCATTGTACACACAGCGATTTTTAAAGATACGCCGACAATCTGTAAGCAAACGGTATTCGAAGTTATATGTCATCGATAATAAACGAAGTAATTATAAAATGCTAATTAATTTTTTAAGCATAAAATTATGTTATATATTTTAATTTTAAATAACCTATACGATTTTCATTATTATTTATCTAATTTTGCCAGACGTTTCAAAAATATTACCTACAGACTTCGTGTGCTGCATTTTCTACAGATGGCATTACACACATTGTTCATTTTAAGAGCAACAATAAAAAGGCACTTAAAGCAATGCAGGAATAATAAACCCGAATCTGTCGAAATGCTGATCTCTTCACTGAATATACATGATCTATATTTTGGGAAATAGTGCTGAAGACGCATTTAAGCTGTCTTCTGAAGCTGTGTTGGTTTTAAAGGATGCACGTAAGATTTTGCGAAAATTAAAAACTACTTCTGAGATACTGAGATCATTGTGGATGCAAAATGGACTTAGCGAAGGTAGTACTTGTATTTCTGATTGTCAGTTGAAGGTGCTAGGATTGAAGTCGAATCTAGTAAATGATAAATTATTTTTAACAGAATAATAGAGAGTTTAAAGAATCTGAAGAGCACAGATCTGCCTTGCGTATTGCAGCAACGGTTTTTGATCAGATTGGTTTTGCAGCTTCATTTGTAGTTAGGATTAAAAATGTTTGCTACAGGAAATTTGGGAGACTTGATATTGCCGGGGATGAGGAATTGCCAAATGACCTTAAAATTAAGTGGACTCACTGCTGTTTGAGGATAAATATGTGAAGGATATTTCTGTTCCTAGACATTAGTTGTGTAGTGTGAGGACTTAAATTCAAAAATGGAAATACACATATTTTGTTATGTATCTCTTTCTGCTTATGGTGTGCAGCGTATTGTAGTTAGATCAATGATAAGGGTGACATTTCGGTGTCATTTTTCATGTCGAAAAGCAGATAAGCTCCCTTGAAAAAACTGACGTTGTCACGATTGGAACTAATGGTAGAAGTCGTAGGGGCTAGAATAAGAAAGTATTTGGACGAGGTGTTTAAGGATCATATTAATACGTTTGTGTATTGGACCGATTCCTTAATTGTTCTGTATTGGATGAAATGAATCTGGAAAAGAATGGAAACAGTATGTCGGTAATAGAGTGGTTGAAGCTCATGAAAAATTAGATCCAAAGTCTTGAAATCATTGTAGTGGAAGTGACAGTCCTGCTGATTTAGTTAGTAGAGCTGTGCCAGCTCAGTGTTTATTGGTAAGGGATCATTGGTGGTGTGTCCACACTATCTAAAAGATAGTAATTTTTCCTAAATATTCATTAAAGATATACCATGAGAAGTAGTAGAAACTGAGAGAAAAGAATTTGTTGTGCATATTACTGTGATTCATGAACTGCTTCATAAACATTCTTCTTGGGGAAATTTCAACCAATGATATTGAGTTAATTTACGAGTTATCACTTGGAGTCTTAGATTTATTGCCAATCTGAAACGGTCATAAATGGGTCAAAATAAAAAATAAAATTTTCTCCAGATTAAGACAGTTGGCCTTTGCTCATTCTTGGGTAACCAAGTCTGTGAAGATGCAAGAATTTAGTGAGGAAATAGGTCATTTGAAAAAGGAAAAACCATCAAGCCCTCGCAGTAAATTCACCATATTACATCTATTCTTAGACACTGAGGGTATTCTAAGAGTTGGAAGACTAAGACATACTGATGCATTTAGAACAAGTTTCAGACATGACGACAGATTTCTTCATAGGAGCTCTAAAACTCATCGTTGCATGGGAGGAAGACAAGAGGAAATGTGTAGTAATTGCAGCACTAATTTTATCGATGCTAACAAACAACTGAAAGCATATCGTTCTGATCAAAAGGTAGCTGGATACTTAATAGAGAAAGAAATTAAGTGGAATTTCAATCCGCTTTCTGCTCTACACTTTGGTGGACTGTGAGAAGCCGCGGTAAAGGCCATGAAATATCATACGGGAAAAGCACATGGTTCTCATTTTTGACTCTTGAGGAATTTCGTACTTATATCTAGCAAAATCTATAGGAGAACTCAACAACTCAAGACCATTAGTAGCAATTTCAAGTGATTCAGATGATTTTTCCGTGATTAAGCTTAAGCCCGGGCATTTTTATAGGAATTTTGTTAAAGGTTATTTCGGAACCAAATATGTGCGACGAGAAATTAACATTTCGTAATCGTTGAAAACTAGTTCAACAAATATCTCAGACCTTCTGGATGAAATATTTTAAGGAATAATTGATTCAAAAAAATGGCATCGTTCTTCGGAAAATGTTGTCTAGTAATAATTAAGGAAGATAACACACCATCCTTAAAATGGAAACTAGGACGTACCACGAAAATTTACTGAGGTAATGATTACAGAACCCGTATAGTAAAATTTAAAACTGCTGATGGTGAATTGAAGAAATTTATCCATAAATGGTGTGTATTACCGCTAGAAAATTAAGTATTGCGAAACACTTTGAACTTTAACTTGATATTCATTTTGAGTACTTAAAGTTTTAAATGTTATTACGTTATTAATTTTGTGTAATTCATTGTTTTCATCCCTATGTTATTTTAGGTTCAGTATTACTCATTTATATGCATGTACTGTTTAATCTAGAACATATGTGTTTATTATGAATAGTGTTAAGTGTTTCATGTAAGAGGTAGTTAGTTGCCCTGAATGGCCATTCGTAGGGAGTATGTTGAATCTCCATAGAGGGCGCTGTAGCAGCCCTCAACTATGCAAGAAAAAAGTTTTGGTTTGAATCACAGAGTTGGCATGGGTTCAGCACAATGTGACGATTGTGTAACGTAGATTTACTATGCAATGTAATGTACATATAAAATGTGGAGCAGTATTAAGAAGCGTACTGCACATTTAAAAAGGCAGACATATAAAAATATTGTACAATAACAAATCCATAAGCTAATTGTAATATCAATAATGAGTTTAATAATATAGTTGTTGGTAGCTATTGGCAGTTGCTAGTTCGTAGAAAAAGACTTCGATTTACGAGACTTGCTGAGCGCATTTAGATTGATAGCCAAATGGGCCTGTTTGATGTAATTGAAAAGTAAATAATGATGCTTAGAGTTCTAAATGCTTTCATAAACTGTGTAACACAGTTTTGAAACTGTGTAACTATGTAACACAGTTCTATTTGAAAACAAACTGTGTAACACAGTTCTATTTGAAAATTAGTCAACGCAAAATGGCATTTCATTGAAGTATTATGAGACACCTGCTGCCATAAAATGTAACTTAGGCATAGGATCAGAAAGAGTAAGCAAGCCCATATAAAACATCTTTCGTCAGATAAATGGTCTTTATTCCAATAATAATATAAATAAATATGTATGATTTATTTTTAAACCAAGTATCATTAAAACTTTCTAATGAAATTTAGTTCAATAACTCTTATATTCTAAAATTTCTGTAGCTTTAAAATTGTCTTAGAATGTATTTAATCGTTTCGCTTTTGTGTTTACTTTATTTTGCTTAATTAATTAGAAATTTGCTTACTGAAAATATCGTTATATTTCTAAGCCTGTTTTGCTGAGATTTGTGTTTCTTCTTAAAATCAAAAAGCAATATATCACTTGACGTTCATTCACGTTTCAAACTTATATTTAACTAATGAAGAGTATCACGTGAAAATCTAGCTGTATTATTTTCTATAAAGTTATATAGCTTTTGCAAGAAGGGTAACAAAAACTGTATTCCTTTATAGCCTTGTATTTCTCAAAGAGACAGCGGCGAAATCGATATATAGAGTAAATATTCAACGTTTAGGCAGCTGCTCCAAGAAAAGCCCAACTTCTCGCCTCCGATAGAAAGGGGTTGATTTTTACGTAAATTGCAGTTGCCATTAGCAGAATAAAAGCACAAATGTATCGTCTATTGGCGTAAGTGAAAAACGTCACATCCAAAAGCAAACATAACGACCAAAATCAGTGTTACGCGTTTGTGCCTGGTCCATTGAAGTAAAGTTCTTTTGGTAAAAAGACTTGCTTTGAATCAAATGACAAATTCTCCAGGACACGGGTAAATTGTTTTATTTCAAAACAACAATGAAACTTTTTGGACATATTTTTACAATATTCACACTAGTGTTAATATTGGCACATAAATCAAGTAAGTTAAAAATTTCTTTTCATTTATACTTTTATTTTGTGCTATAAATATTTAAATTTTTCGTTTTGATATGCAATAGTTGCTTTTAATTTGAAAAGGTCTTTCGTGTCTCTGCCATTTTCTTTGTTTCGAAACACGTTTAATATTTATTTAGATTGCTTTCGATATACCCCATGATTACTCTAATTTCTTACTCAAAATTCTTTTTTAGTGTTTAAATTTTATAATTTTTATTTTTGCAATAATTCTTGTTCTAGAGATTTACATCGGATTATACCTTGATAATTAATTAAAATTAAAAAAAAAAATTGAAAAATGTTTATTTTATTGGACTTCTAAAAGACGTTAATTTAATAATTTTAATTAAATTAATTTTTATTAAGCACTTCCTTTTAATTATCTCTTTTGGATTGTTTCAAGAATTCACAATCATGTAGGTGTAATTCAGAAATGTGGCTCTGTTGACAATTCTTTTGCTGCTTCATACAAAGACCAAAAAGATCAAGGAATTTTCAACAATATTTTATTGAGTTATATATATTTTGATAATTTTATTGTATTATTTTGTTGAAATATTATCGCCTCAGTTTTGATACGTGTACTTCCGGTTACATTTTCCGGTCCGATTTCATTACATACTTCCGGTCCGATTTGTTAATCCATTTCTTGATTTAATTTGTAATTAAATTATTAACTTTTCATTTATATATATATTCAAAATAAAAGTAATTAAAAGTAAATTAAAATTTTTTAAATTAAAAGCAAATTAAAATTTTTACTTTTGATTTTGGTATTTTTGCGATTAAAGATTTGTTTTAGCAGATTTTTATGTTTTCAAAGCAAAGGAGGTTTAGAAAATACTAATTTAATAGTTTTTGTCCGGCATAAGAATATATACAATAACTCACACCAACATGCTTTGCGAATTAAAGTTTATTGAAAGGTATTTAAAAGGAAAAAAAATTCTTTCTAATTCGGAAACAGCGCCTGTTTATATTTATACTTCTATGAGTGCCGTTCGCTAATCATAATTTCTTATCTTATTAAAAGCACTTTGATATACATAATCATATAAAAGCAAAAAAAAAGTTTAAAAAAATCTGAAAGGTTTCAGATTTTAAATTATGTCCAAAGGGGCGTTTTTAACGTTTTGTCTGTTACCTTTATTTATTATATATCATATTCTTCACACTTAAACCATAAAATTCAGTTCAAGAGAAATATCGCAAAATAATTTTAAATTGAGCAATATCTTTAGAATTTCCGATACACAGTTGCGCTCGCTGGAGATAAAAAGAATTCAAATTGCTGTACAACTTTGTCATTACTCGCTCTGAAATTCAAAAATTCTATGTAAATTCGTTTTACAAAATATGAAAGTTTTAGAAAATATGAAATCCATAATAAAACAAATTCCAAATTTCAAATTTGGACTTGCAGATACCCATATTTACAGTAGGATTACAGAGATTGTTTATGGAACCATCATTTTAAAGACAACATAAGTAAACGCTAGGAAATCCTATTCTACAAGAAGGAACGCAAGTAAATGCACGGATTGATCTAAATACCTTAGAAAACAATATTCATCCCACTTCGTAGTAGCATAGCTAGAACTACATTTTTGGAAGCATCATTTTTCGCGTGAAATATTATTTCATAGGGGTTAGTCATCAGGTTCGTTAAATCATGTAAATAATAACGAGATTGGGAATTAAATTGACAAAACGTAGTTTTTACTCTAAGTAAAGTTTTCAAGTAAAGAAATTGAGAAGCAAGTACTCTATACAAAATATTCAAGAAGTTGAGTAGAGTAAATGAAGAAGTAAGTACTCTGTAAATTGTATTAAAGAAAAAAAAGGAGTTAAGTGAAGAAAGTAAACTAATATGTTCCCTGTATAAAATATTCAAGTAAAGAAATCGCCATTAGATTTCAACAACTGCACAGTCTTCTTATACCACATGGTATTCCTTAGAAAAATAAATCAGAATACCGAAATATTAACTTAATTATGATCTGAGTGACATTCATAAGACAGAATTCCTGGTTAAGAGACTAGTATTCCATAGTTTTAATTTCGCTGTTGCTAAGGGAGATGAAACAGGAACGTGTAAGTGCAACCCTGAAATTTTGCACTAAAAGAACAATATTCAGAAGACAGTTGCAAATATTGTAATACTGTCGCGAAATTTCCTCACAACTGTTGTTAAGTGCCGCTAGTTGTGAGAAGACTTATCTGAATAAAAATCATTTAAGGAATATTTAAGAACAAAAAATATATATTCTGCGTTTAAGAAACCTTTCTATACACTATAGAAATTGGAGCAACCAAGTAGACCTAAATAATGCCATAGATGGATTTATAAATCAAGTAAAATCACAACATATTTTTAAATGTTGGAATTAAAACATTTCTTCAAAACTACGCATAGAATTTTAATTTATTTCTGTATATGTCATTTTGACAATTTTTTAGTTATGTGTTTAAATATCAGGAGGGGCGTCAAATTCAGGGATTGGTCTAAGCTCATTGAACCCTACATACCCCACTGAGCCGTATGGAAAACTCCTAGGAATTGTTTCTCAAATAATTGAAGATAAAAAGTATTGTTGCGGATTTAATATATATCTGGCGATGATTTTGCGACTAATTTTTTAAGTTAATTTTACTAAGTCGCCGAACTTGGCATCACTTTGCTCAGATCTTTGTATAGTTGTAACTCTAAACGTATCCGGCTCTATCTAATTCGAACTGTGTATGCCTTCTAGCAATTTCATGGCATCGAAGTGCTAGAAATTTCTCAGTGCAGGGGGAATGCTATATAAGATTAAAGAGAGCCTCAGTTTAGTTTAGTTATAAGTTGAATTCTGAGTTTATCTGAGAGGACTGAAAATATTGAGAGATCATTGCGAATTTACGCATTTGGGACATTTCTTATTGTCTTGCGTTTAAAGTTCTTAAGAGTTTGAAGTGGTGACTACGGATTGTCCTCTGTCTTACTGAGATCAGGTGTACGAAAAATTTCGTGAAAAGTTCCTGAACAGCAAATTGTTTCTTTTGAGAAAATAAATTTTATCAAGCTATCGTCGGCTCTGTGTGTATTCAATCCATTACGAACCCGTACGCACGTAACAAGTTTTGGTGTCAGAAGTGGGATTGAATGCTGGTGACAAGAGCGATGGAGGAGCAATTAGGACACATAGTGCATTACAAGAAAAGACTGAAGCGCGTCAAGAAAAGATGGAAAAGGCCACCAATTCCGGTAAAGAAAAGATGAAAGCGGATCAAGAAAAGATGGAAGCGAGCCATTGTCAGTTAAAGAAAAGACTAAAGCAGGTCAAGAAGAAAGCCAAAGAGAAATTGCTGTCGTAACAGAAAACGAATTCGAGTTTACGGAAGGTAGAATAGACATGATCGAAAATGAATTTGGAGAAGCTGAAGAAAAATTTTCTGCTTCCAAACAACAAATCCTGGAAAGAGTTTCTGCTGTCAAACAACAAATAAATATGAGAGTTTCTGCTGCTGTCGCCAGGGAAATCGACAGCTTAAAGAAATCCATAGTGACAGAAGGAAACAATTCTGACGACTTTAAATTCCTATCTATGTTGTTCCGACCCTCTGCAGAGCTATCCACGTATGATGGAAAGATCTGTTGGCAAGTGTACAAGATTTAGTTCCCTGTAGTGGCAAACGCAAATGTATGGGATTCCGAAACTAAGATTCGTCATTCTGAGAGCAGATGCAACGGATATCTTTCAAACTTCGTCCAAAACTCAGAGCTTAGATTTCAGAGCTCTTTCTGGCGCACTGGAGCTGTGCTTTGGTGAGGTATTTAAAAGACTACGGGGGGCTTCAATTAAATTCTCGCCAACAGAGGCCTACGGAACACTACAAAAGCTATCCGCGGATTTTGAAAGGCTGTGCCATTTCGCCTTTTTGGACTTTCCAACAGAAAAAAGGGAAATCTTGTCCCTGTAATACATCGTCAATGACATCCGAGATCCTGAGATACAGAAAAATCAGGATGTCAAGGATCTAAAAAGCGCCACAGTATACTCCACTGAATACGAGGCATCCCAGAAAGCAACTTGTAGAGACCGCCACCTAGTCAGAGTGCTTAAGTTGAGGAACCAGTGGGAAAAGTGACTGCTCGTCTAGACGATTTTAGCAGACAAGCAACAAGCCTATCCTATATAGCTGCAACTGCGGTGGTGGAGATAACGTACGAAGAAATTGCAGGACACCCCAAGTCACATGAAATAAAACTGCCCAGCAACAAGTTGGGGAACTAATTAGTGACCATCTCGCGTGGAGCAGATTGCCAGATACTGAGAAGCTCCATTTTAAAGCTCTTCAGATTTCTGCAATGAGTGGCGGCAGTAATGGAACCATCATGGAACACATAAATAGAGTCTCTTGCAATATGAACTTTAATACAGGATCAAATATTGTCATCAAACGAAAAGATCTGGCTCAATGACAGGATGGTAAACTCATCTGAATGCCGCCCTGCGTTACCCTCCAAACTGTGGCTGGTGATAAAATCAATATCCACGGAAAGTTAAAAATTAACATCAAGTTTGGAAATGCCGACTTCTATTACACTGCATATATAGTAGATATTACAGACCCTTGCGTAATTATTATAATTGATCTTGTATTGTACTTTCTAAGGAAACTCAATTTTTTCTATGACTGTAAAATTAAAGATATGCATTCTGCCTCTGAGGATGTAACTCTATCGGATCACAGTACCATCAAAAACAGAATTTTTCTACCTTTAGCTGAAACAGAAACTGATATAATACGGATAAGGGAATATACCAAGTATAGTAAATACCAAGTCTAGTACCAAGTAATAGTACCAAGTCTACCAAGTCTTGGTACCAAGTAATAGTCTGATAGAAGTAGCAGTAGCCTCGGTATTCGTAGACCTGCCTTGTACCCTTATCCTGGTGAGATTTGCCAACGTAAGTTACAAAGCGAAAGTGGTTAGGAAACCCGAAGTGGTTGCAGCATATACTCTAGTAACCTGAGTAATCTTTAAGTGTTTTCCATTATTTTTCTTTCCTTAATTTAACATAGTCCTTAACATTTTAAACATCTTGAAAGATGATTGCATTCTCTCTCGATATTGGATAAGATGAATTAGTGATGAAATTTGCTCTTGTTTCATATATTCCATTCCTTGTTTCATATATTCATTTATGAGTGAATCCTCATATGTTCTTAATCTAATTCTCTATTTTGTTCAGTCATTATCCATATGACAAGCAGTCTGAATTGAAGATAAAGTGAGAATAGCCAAGCTGATACGAGGAATAGAATTTATTTAACTCTACAGTTGTTATCATGTAGAAAAATCGAGTCTACGTAATTTCTATTAGTGGAAAATATAATAAAGATGCTAGGAAGAGAGAGAAAAATTAAGCATAATGGCGTTGAAAATGCGTTGACGAAACCGGAGTAGTAGACAATCAAATAGATCATAATGCTTCACTGATTGATGCAACGCTAGGGCTAGAAAGATCTTGATGATTTGTTAGACAGAGAACCATCCGAACTATTTTCAGTATGCTGGCCTAGCAAAATTTGTTCTAAAAGAAATGTGATGAAAAAATAGATTTTCTGTCTCTAAATGGAAGATCAAAATTTGCAGAATGAAATACAGAGCTTTTCCAAAAAGTACGAATATCCGCCTATTGAAATTACTGTAACAGAAATTGAAATGAGAAATGCTGATGTTGAAGATCCTTTTCCTGTTGCTGATAAAATTCAAAAGCAACGCAACAGACGGAAATTAAACTTCCCATTACAGTGCGGGTCATTAACAAGTTTCCCTCGCACAAACGGTGGAACCAAAAGTGATGGTGTATTTTTCAGTTTTGTGACAAGAATATGGATAAAATATTCCTACGTTCTGCATCATACGGATTATTGTTTTATTTAGAAGTTAAGTAAATGTTAAATTTTTAATATATTTATTATTTATTCTTAAGGTTTTTATATGATGTTATGAAGCAATCATTCAATATTAAGTGTTATTTTGAAGAAAAGGTCTGAACCTTAACTTCTAGGTTAAGTAGGTTATTGTGAAAAATTATAAACATACGCTGAAACCGAAATATAACGAAATCTAATTAATACTAGTAAGTTTAATTAAAATTAGAGTTTATTATTCACTTCTTCTGATATACAGTGTAGGCTCGATTATCCGAGCTATTACCAGCAAAGCCGGTCACAAATATTCTTAAAAACCGGATAATCCAATCTACAAATTTTCATGCATATTATATGCATTTATTTATCTAAAATATCAATAGTTTTACTTTTTTCTTGAGAGCGCTTAAATATTGGTCCAATTTCATTGGGTATTTTTCGAACAGCAATTTTATCATTTGTTTCGAATCCCCTTTTTCGATGAAGTCCAGCAGAGTTTCAACATAAATCACTGCTGTCTCGCGACTAATGTAATTATCAGTATCTTCTTCACTTGTATTCTCAGTAACTTTTCTTTGAAGAACTTAAATTTTATTATGCCCATTTCACCGCTGATTGGCACTCCTTCTGCTTGCTTTTCGTTTAACCATGTCAGCATGGCTGAATCTAAATTTTCGTGTGTTGAGTTGTTTATGTTCTTTCGGTTAGAAGGACCTACCGCATAATCGGAAGGCCTCTAACTTCTTTTTTTGTTAACGGTGTCATGAAAAATTTGCGCGCCCATTCCGTATTCTTCGACGACCATTATTGTCCATTCATTTAAATCTTTCAAACAATGTAAGCTTTGGTTTTAGTATTAAAACATGTTTCTTTCAACTTGTACTTAAAGTGTTTCCTTTAATTTAGTTCTAAAATTTCAAATCCACTTGTAAAATAACCAACTATGCACGAAAATACGAGCGAAACACAAATTCTCAGTTCTTCATTCATATTGCCGTGCATAATTTTACACGCTGTTGCGCACAACATTGATTGTGCGTACAGAGCGAAAGTACAAAGTCAATCAGTTTTTTTGGCTAATTAATCAATTTTTACACTTTATTTTATTAGATAATACCTTTTCTGATCAGTTTGAATAAATAAAACTAAATGTTCGGCTCCTTGAAGTTCATTACAACGGGTTTTAATTGTATGTATATCATAGAAAGAAGAATCATTATAAAATACACTCACGTTTGTGAAAATTGCAACACCAAGAAGGAATCGTCATAATTGAAT
>KK117594.1:209955-249117 GCA_000611955.2 Stegodyphus mimosarum | reverse complement strand
ATAACTTTTGATCGCTAAAATTTTTGAATTGTCAGTTTCTATACCGTTTTTCAAGATTTTATAACCGAGGTACCTCAATTCCTTGGCGGCAAACTTGCACTTAGGATTAACTTTAATGCCCACTTCATGCAATAAAGTGAACACTTCCTCTAAATGTTTAATGTGTTCCTCTAAGGTTTCGCTTGTTACAATAATATCATCGAGATAAATGACAGTACTTTTTCCCAAGACTGGCCTGAACACAATATCTATAACTTTTTGAAATGTAGCCGGAGCTCCGCTTAAGCCAAACGGCATTCTTAAAAAGGCATAAACGCCTGACTTTGTGATAAACGCTGTTTTTTCTACATCCTAGGGTTTTACTGCAATTTGAAAATAGCCTGACGTCAGGTCTAAGGTTGTCATATATTTAGTTGAACAAATTTTTCTTATAATTTTTTCTATTATCGGGAGGGGATATGCGGGGTATTTCGTTGTGCTATTTAATTTTCGATAATCATTTGCGAATCTCCATGCGTTCGGATTTGCGGCTGGCAGTCCATTCTTCTTTCTACATAAAACTACAGGACTAGCATATGGGCTAGTACTTGGCGTAATTATTTTATTCTCGAGCATTTTCTTAATGTGTTGCTCGAGAATATCTTCCTGTATGGCTTAAATCGAACTGGGGGCTCATTACCAGTGTCGAATGCTGTGCGAGACAATCTGGCAGAAGCCAGGCTTGTCATTAAATAATTTAGCGAATTTTCTTACCAAATGTTTAATCTTACTTCTTTCTCCTTCTTCGAGGTGGCAGAGCTCCAGCTCCGGCATGGGCGCTTGTTCCACTTCCATTTTATCCATCTTGACCTGTAGGGTAGAATCTTTAAAATTAATATTTGCGCTGGCTGCGCGCAAGAAATCAACCTCCAATATGACTGCGGTTAATAAATTTTTTACCACTAGAAAGTTTATTTTCTGAACCTCGTTTTTTATTTGGACATGCAGCCCCACTTTTCCCAAACAGACGCATTGTTTTCCTTGGGCAGCAATCCGACGTTCTCCCGCTGTCTTGTACAGTCTATATCGACGAAAATGTTTTTTAAAAAAATCCTGCGACAGGAAGCTGCATTGAGCTCCTGTATCTACTAGTAAGGCGGTCGTAGGGACGTCGTTTGTATTTCTGGCAAGGCCAAATTTTGTACGACTACCGTATTCAGCTTGATTTCTGAGGGATTTACCTTCTCACACGGTGACGTCACCCTCTTTCTAGTCACGATGATTAGTTTAAATCCTTTCTTTCGCCCCCTCTGTCCAACTGCCTTTTATTTCGCTATGCTTTGTTCTGACCGGCTTTCCTTGTGTCCGGCTTTCCTACCTTCCCCTCTTTGTCGACAGGAACTCTGCTGAGCCTTAGGTTTCGTTTGATTGTGAAACCTTGAATACCGCATAAAATTCTTCGCACGTGCGTTTTCCGCCATTCGCCTACTCTGAAATTTGACAGCTAGTTCAAATAAATTTTCTAGCGTTTGCGAGTTTTTTCTAATCTTAAGAAAGTCCTGTATTGACGGAAGCAAACGCGGCAAAACTATATCTATGATTTCGTTGTCGGGACTTTTCCCATATAATAATTTGACAATATGATTTTTCCTTAAGATGAAATCTGTTAATTCGTCCCCATTAGTTTGGTATTTACTGAATAGTTCAGATTCGAATCTTGCGAGGTCTTTTACAACTGGGAATGCTTTCAATAGCGAATTTTTTAAATTCTCCGATTTATACGTCACGGATCCTAGATTCACCAACAAATTTTTTCCAGTAGTCTTGTACCAGCTGAGGGCTTGACCTTTTACATTCGTCGTCGCAATGATTATTCTCTGTAGCTGGTTCACAGGATATAACGTAAAATGTAATTCCAGCTGTTCCAGAAAGGTCATTACGGACCCTTTTCCGTCAAATGTTGCTATTGGCTTCCTCGCCGCTCTCATAGTTTCTGAGATGAATCCAAATTCCTCCATCGGGTTTGGTTGTGCTTGAGGTAACTAAAAGGTTGGAGGGATCAACGAGAAATTTTCCCTACCCAACGGCATGGTTCGTTAAGAACAATTTCGGGCGCCAATTGTGAGGTTTTTAAATCTGAGGTTCTAACTTTGAACCCCACGAACACTAGTAAGCGAATAATCGCTTAAGTGTGGAACAGAATACATAAGACTTAGAGAGGGTTTAATAACCCTTTATTATTCAGTATATTTACAAATCAGTTCCGACTTGGAACTTTACATAAAGCTGCCACTTGGGCTTGAACTTAAAATACTAATAATTTAAACTAAAGTTAGCTTAACTAAGATATTAAAGGGTATAGCCGAAGCTATCAGAATCTAACTAGTTGGCCCCTAAGTATTAATTAAATCGGCGAAGCCTAGCAAGGGCCTAAGATATGGCCGAGCGTAATAACATCTAAGGGAGACGTAGCCAGAAGGCAAACGCGCGCTAGTCAGGGAATCAGACTCTCTTGAAGTCGTGATCCTAGATTCACCAACAAATTTTTTCCAGTAGTCTTGTACCAGCTGAGGGCTTGACCTTTTACATTCGTCGTCGCAATGATTATTCTCTGTAGCTGGTTCACAGGATATAACGTAAAATGTAATTCCAGCTGTTCCAGAAAGGTCATTACGGACCCTTTTCCGTCAAATGTTGCTATTGGCTTCCTCGCCGCTCTCATAGTTTCTGAGATGAATCCAAATTCCTCCATCGGGTTTGGTTGTGCTTGAGGTAACTAAAAGGTTGGAGGGATCAACGAGAAATTTTCCCTACCCAACGGCATGGTTCGTTAAGAACAATTTCGGGCGCCAATTGTGAGGTTTTTAAATCTGAGGTTCTAACTTTGAACCCCACGAACACTAGTAAGCGAATAATCGCTTAAGTGTGGAACAGAATACATAAGACTTAGAGAGGGTTTAATAACCCTTTATTATTCAGTATATTTACAAATCAGTTCCGACTTGGAACTTTACATAAAGCTGCCACTTGGGCTTGAACTTAAAATACTAATAATTTAAACTAAAGTTAGCTTAACTAAGATATTAAAGGGTATAGCCGAAGCTATCAGAATCTAACTAGTTGGCCCCTAAGTATTAATTAAATCGGCGAAGCCTAGCAAGGGCCTAAGATATGGCCGAGCGTAATAACATCTAAGGGAGACGTAGCCAGAAGGCAAACGCGCGCTAGTCAGGGAATCAGACTCTCTCTCTTGAAGTCGGTTAAGTCACGACTTAAATAGTACTCTTTCTCATTTGCATTATCTGCGTTTCTGAATTTACATTCTGGCAGGTAATTGTAAGCTGAAATTAGAATAAGATAGGAAAGATACAAAACTTAAAATAACTGTTAGTAAACGTATAATAAACCTTACAGTTTAAATGATGCAAATAAAGGTAAGGTTGGATTGGAAAAATTGCTTATTTTATTCAACCAGTGCTAGTAGTACCATCTCTTCACATATTTTCCCCCTTAGCTTTAGTACCAGGTTCTGAAAATTTTAAAAATATTCATATAATTTTCTCCTTTCTCAGTGTGTTCAGAGAGTAAGCTCTCCTAAATTTTAAAAAGGACTCATCCACATAGTGATTGTTTTCATCATTCAATGATAAACCCTCGCAAACTACTTGTAAAGATCAATTTAATTTTTTCTTCTAACTGCTCGGTCTACCAACGACCGAGGGGTAAAGTCGGTGAACACTGGTAGTTCAGTCCGAGGTTCGAATCCTGCGAATGAACGTTTTTGTGGTTTTCTACATGTATAAATGTGTATACAAGCCGTTTTGCTTAGAAAGTTCTCGACGAAGATATTCTTTCTCTTAGGCAGAAAGCTCTTGAGGCTTTGCAGTAGTTACATAAACCAAACCAAACCAAACTACTGAATTTTATACCAGGCTTATAAAGGAACTGACCAGCCACAGCAAAGAAAACAGACTGGCGTTCAGTCTGCTATTTCCTGATACAGTTGCACATTTACCTTGTAATTGTTTATGGATGACATTGAGTAGCAGAGACAGTAATAAGAATAGGTGAGATAAAATTAGAGGGAAGTAGCTGTGGAGATATTAGGTACTGTAATGCTAATACTGCTATGTATTCTAATATAGGTTTCTTTTAAATCTTTCCGATATGCTATCCCTCTGCCCCCTTTTTTACTAATTTTATGCAAAAATCAAGTAGAGAGAATTTTGTAAATAATTTGATTTCTGAAGTATGTGGCCATAGTTAGAACATAACGAATAAAAAATACTCTTGGATAAACTGCACGTAACTATCAAAATATCATTTCTTTAAAGGCATCATTTATCAAAATACATCAACTAACTGTATTCATTCGACATTGTCCATGTCACTTCTTCGATATATATGAAAAAAGAGAGACTGAAAAATTAATTGGTAGAGAAATAACAGCATTAACAAGTGTATAGCTTTTTTACTTGAAGAAAAATTTAAAAAAGAAACATAGCTTAAAACTAGATCAGTTTTGGGACAAAATGCAAAGTCTCATAAATTTTTAAAATATTACAGTACAAGATGACTTTTTTTCCCCTTTAACAAGAATTTTGATGCCTTCGTTTATAACTGCAATCAATACTTTGCAACAAGCTGCTTGCAGGGTTGCTACGCTACCTGGAAAACCGGAAAAAGTCAGGGAATTTCATACAACGATCCGCCCCAAAAACGCGAGAATCGCGCCGACGATGGAAGCGATCACTTTCTTCTTGCCCGTCAGCGTCATTGGCGTCATTTGGGCAGCTGGCATAGAGTCAATTTTCGCAGCTCCAATCAGATTGTCTTTTAGAAAAGCAAAGCAAGTTTCCAGCAACTTTGGTTTCCAGTAACCTCGAGACTCGAGACTCGCATGCGCATGTGCAGTGCATGTTGAACTAAAGAAAATACGTATTCTTGTATAAAACAAAATCGGTTTGAAGCGCAAAAGTCACGTGATCCAGATGGTCGATGTTCTTTGTTTATGGTAGTGTGTGGACACGAAACTGTGCTCGTGAAATTTGTGGATATATATTTTGCCAATAGATTTATGTAAGTAGATTATTTTGCTATTCTAAGTGATTTAAAATAACGTAAGCTTTAGGGTAAATAATAGTTTTATCTATATTTCGTTTTATATATTTTTAATTTTTTGATTTATTTGGGAAAATATGTAGCTGTTTTCAAGGCCTATGCAAGTGTTTCGTTTTAACAGCGAATGTATTTACTCTACTTTGAACATTTTGAGTAGTATTGTTTTGACTATTTGTTTGGAAATCAGGAATTGATTATTTGTTTCTAATAACATATTTGAATACAGAATGCCTCGACATTGCAGTGTATTTGGTTGCAAATCCAATTACGACAAAAATGAGAATGTCACTACTTATTCTTTACCCAAATCACCTAAAAGAAGAGCTGAGTGGTTAAGGAAAATTCCGAGAGATTTAAGCAAATTAAAAAACCCCGTAATTTGTATGAAGCATTTTGATGAATCACAGATAATAAGAAAGGACTGTGTAATCTATAAAAATGAATATAAAGAATATGACAGAAAAATCCCTGGACTCATTCAAGGCGCTGTGCCATGTATATTCGAAAATGCTCCCTCGTATTTAAGTACAAATAAATCCAAACCTCGCAGACTTGTTGATGTAGAAGAAGAAAATTATAAGAAAGCCGTTCAGGAAAGTTTACTTCAGCAGAAAGCTGATTTAGAAAAAAGTGCATTAAAATGTCCTCAAGATGTAGTCAATTACTTTCGGGAAAACATTTGTAAATATAAAAATAAATGGTTTTGCTTAGATGACGATGATGATGATATAGTTCGCTTAGATACATTTCTTATATCAGGAAAGCAATTGGGTATTTTATATAAGTTATCTTGCATCCAGTTAGGTAGAATTAACTTTAATTTAACAGATTCTTGCAATTGTGGAATGACTTTGCAAACCCGATTAGAAAATATCTGTTTGATAACTTGTAAAATAATGTTAAATAATTATACAAAGTATAAAAATGACAAAATTAATATAAAATGTTCATATAAAAAAGTTAAAAAATTTACCAGTTAATTTCAGTTAATAAGTCACAACTGTTTATTTTTAGGTGTGCTTCTGCATAGATGATGTATGATGTGTAGGATGTGTGTATATGGTACAGCTCCAAGTTTTATTAATCTATTTTTGATAGTGGAATAGGCCTGTAATTTGGGGACACCACTGTAAAAAAAACGAGCCTAATCACTTACCTCTTGGGTGGTTTGGAAAAAGTGATACAACATAAAATTGGAGCTGGCACAAAGAGAAGGTTGTCCTTTTTATGAATGTAATTAGCATTTAATTTTCCGAAATTTTCTTGAAGATTTATTTATAGCATAACATGCAAGTAAGTTTATCTTTATACACAAATGTCCTAGCATTTAAGGAATTTTTAATTCATTTCCCTGTTTTTACAAAATTGTGATATCCAAGTTTTTATTAGTGAATGAAGTGATGAGAGATGACTATGAATATTTGCCTTCTAAAAATTTATATAGCTGATGCGATGGTAGCGGCATGGATTTTTACAAAATATTCTGCCCTTAATATTAATTTTAGTATTAATAAAATCTAAATAAAATTTACATCTATAAATCTATTGAATTTTTCCCCTTTTGTGGATTTTATATTATTTTGGGAACAAATTTGATTTAGATTACATAAATGGATTCCATTTTTATTAAAATTGCAGAAATAAAGTTTGTATGTGGTGATTCTCAATGATATTTTTAGTTACATAGACAAAGTATAATTGTTTTAAAAATTATTGAAGATATGCATTTTACCGCCTGTGAAATTATTACACTATGAAAAATTTAATGCAAGTCATGCGACCTACTCACGTTTAATTTTACTTATATTTATATTAAGAGAAAACTATTATTTTCGGCAAATTAAACTTCGCGATTATAGTCATAGATCATTATTCTTTGAAGAGGAAAAGATCGACTATTTTGATCACGTGACCTTCCGAAACTGATTTCGCTTCAAGGCCATGATAGAGTTGGCTGTGGTACACACGGGATTTGGCAACATTATGATGAGCAGTAAACGGGTCATTTTGGTGTTGGCGGCAATTTTCAAAATCGTGCCAAGGCCGTACCGTATAGTAGGATTTTACCGCAAAATCTTTTAAGCATTTTTTTTAAAATTTATTTTTCCTTTTTAATAAATGCCTTATTTGTCATTTTGCAGTAAAATAAAAAAAAATCGTAATCAGTCATCTAGGCTTACCATTTAATATAATTATATTCGCCAAAATATCGTTGATTATTGTAATTCAGTTTTTTAATTATCTTAATGTTATTCATATCATTTAACGTTGCTTCTTCCTTCTAAATTTATTTATTATTAGTAAATAATACTTTCAAATTTCAGGAAATTTTCTCTGGCGTAATCCTGAATCTAATTCTAGCAGTATGATGACATAACATCACGAAATTTAATGCACATATTTGTTGCTTATGTAAGCTGCTAATTGTATACATGAATTTATTTAAAACTGTCATTAAATAGATGTCTTTCTTTCGTTTAGCTGCAAAATGTCTGCAAAAAGAGACATTTTTTAATCCAGACTGGACAGATTCTAATTTCAATCTTCAGTGGGGAAAATAACTATTATAGTTAAAATAGTAATATTTTGGGCATTATATATGTAAATCATATGTAATTGTCAAATTTTTGCGTTTTTAAGTGGTATCGTAATTAATCTACCTCTTAGCATAGCCAAAGTGCATTACGCGAATAGACTGGAATTTTCTTAAAAACACCTGGAAAAGTCAAGGAATTTCATTCTCCTGTTTGAGTGGCAACCCTGTGTTTGTAGATATAAACTGAGGAAAGAACTTGGAACTTTTAATGAATTTCTCTGTTAGATTTGCAAAACCATTGGTAATATCTGAAAATGTGGAAGACAATCCGACATCTGTTCTATTTCAAAAGTATAATAATAATAAAAAAAATGTATGGTTTTTGCAGAAAATTTTAAAAACATGTATTTTTTTATTCAGGTTAATATGGGCCTTTTTTTTAACCGCATGCTCATTATATAATAGTTAAATTTTCTTCAAATGATACATTTTTATAACGCTGAAGTTGCTTCAGAAATAAATTTTCACTTTTATCCTTTTATTGCAGGGTGAATACTTTTCCATCCATTACTAATGAAAAATCTTTTGATAAAAGGTATATATTGTGATAAAAGGTATTTTTGATAAAAGGTATGATAAAGGATTTTGGTTAATTTAAAAGAAATTCTAGATTTGCATATTTATATAGCATGGAGAGGAATTGCATATTATGATACATCTTTGACAATACTACATTCAAATGCAGCATGTGAAAGAATTTCTAATGTTATAAGGTATATCTCCCACATTCTTAGCATGCCTTCGTGGTGTAATGGTCAGCACACTGACCCGGTATTTCAGAGGTCCGTGGTTCGATTCCCGGCGAAGGAATTGCATATTTTTCATGTCTCCTGCTTCGTATTAACCTAATGTCTCTACAACTGGCGCCCGAACTAAAAGGGTTGTGGATGATGACTCTCCACACCCAGGATTTTGGCGACTAGGTCCCCTAAAACCCTAGCCGCCCTTTAAAAAGGGGAGTATATAAGGTATATCTCCCACATTCTTAGCATGCCTTCGTGGTGTAATGGTCGTTCGATTCCCGGCGAAGGAATTGCATATTTTTCATGTCTCCTGCTTCGTATTAACCTAATGTCTCTACAATGTTATTAAAAAAAGTCAAACTGCATTTTGACCAAATTTAAGTACAAAATCTCTTGCAGCATTTGTCATTGAAAATGTAAACATGTAAGCAAATGGACAACTGTTACAGAAGAAGATTCTGTAGGTCTTTTTTTATGATGATTATACATACACCAAAGAGCCATTACATTATGACCACCCTGTTAATAACATGTAGGACCACTGTTAGCCTTCAAAACTGCCATCATCCGGCATCACACTGGCACCACAAGGCGCTGATACATAGTCTGAGGTATCTGGTACCAAGCGCTTACCAACTGTCCTACATGTTGCACTTACCAACTGGTCCTCACAATGTACAATTCCTGCACATTTTGAGGAGGTAGCATGGCAGCATCAATTTGGTTTTCTAGGTGAGACCACAAATGCTGTATTGGAATAGCGTCAGGGCAATTTGGAGGCCTTGAAAGTCACTGGAATGTTCCTTGAACCACTCCCTGATGATTCGGCCCTTATGACATGGTGCATTAACCTGTTGGTAAACACTATCCCTCCCTGCTGGAAATACTGTTGTCATGAATGGATGAACCTGGTCCGCAACGATGTTCACGTAGTACACAGATGTTAAGGATTGTCCTATGGGAATTATGGGTCCTAATTTGCTCCATGAAATCATTGCCCACACCATAATACCCCTGCCACCGGCTTTTCTCCTTCCAACTTTACACCTGGGAGCCAGGGTTTCGTTTGAAAATTGTTGTATTAGCACGTGCCCATCGATGTGATGGACCAGAAAACGAGATTCATCGGACCATACAACTTTCTTCCATTCTTCTAATATCCAATTCCCAGTTTCTTGGCCCACTGAAGACGCAGTTGGCGATGACGTGCCATCAGTGCAGTGACATGCTTCGATCTCCGTCTTCGTAGCCCATACGCAAGCAATGTACGCTGCACAGTGTTTTGAGAAACATTGTCTGGATCACCACTGTTGTAGCTGGGGATGATTTCGGCTATTGTAGCTCTTCGGTCGTGGCAAACAATGTGTACCTATCTCCGCTCTCCTCTGGAATCAATGTGCCGTTGATGACACGCTGCTGACCGGCAACTTGTCGTTTCACCATCCATACACTACTTTCGATATGTGCTCACAAGAACTGCACATGAACAGCCCACTAAACACCCCGTTTCTGATATTGATGTTCCCAGTCACCAAGTGATAACGATTTGACCTTTATCAAAGTGATAAATCAGCTGCTTTACCTATTACGTCGCTAATCACACTATGTTTGAAAAGACAATGCATAGTCGTTTTATACTTCAACATCAGCCACGCACGTGCAGTGGTTTTGTTCCTGGGTGAGCCCATTGTTAAAGATGGAGGATGGTCATAATGTAAGGCTTTTCGGTGTATATTTCTTGTCTCCACATAAAATTTTATTTTTTTATTTTTGTATAGAAACTGGTATTTTAAAACCTCATAAACATACATGGCTTATGGATTCTGTTTTTTCCTCGATATGATTACTCGTGATTTAAAATAGTCCCTTCAGAAACAAATTTGATGATATTTGTGCTTGAATAATAAAATGAAAATTTCTAATTAAATATGCATGTCATTTATAAGAAATAATTTAATTTTTTTTATAATTATGCCTTTTAAAATAAATATAGACTGCTTAATTTAAAGTATGTGCATTAAATTCACATCTGTAAAGTTGGAAAAATGTCATTTGCGTATTGATTTCTCGTAAGTTGAAGTCTGTGAGTATATATTCAGTTGAAATTTTCAGAATTAAAAGGTGCTTATCACATTGTTAGATGGAGATTAGGTGAACTTTAGAAATATTATTGGTATTATGCTTAGAGAAACAATATAATTTATAAAAAAAAGTGTCTTCACTGTTGAAAATCCTTTAAAATCCCTGCCTGCAATGCAAACTGGTTGTAATTTCTTGCATGATCATTACTGCCATTAATTCATGATCTTGTAAATCATTACTGCCAGGCCTTTTTAATGAGAATTAAGCTGCAGATAAATTTAAAAAATCCCTCAATGTTAATTCTGCAATGATTCTCAAAACCTCTTTGACAATCATTTGTTGCCAACTTGAGTATTTGTAGCTCAAGACACCTTTCATACAAATAATTATGAGAAATGTGAACATTTCATTTATGATTCACGTCATTAGTTTCAATATTATAAAGTTTGTTATTCATTAGCATAAAACAATCATTAAAATGTTATTTACAAATAATTCTTAACATTTTGCCAACAAGTGCCTTTATATACCATAAATGCGATAAGCATAATGCATTACTAAATGCTACTATTATTGATTTCAAAATTTTGAACTGTACACTGCCTGCATTCAGAATAATTTTTATCTTTTAATTTAAAAAAGGGGTCAACTCTTCAAAGTAATACATTGTTAAACTTTGATGTTAAAAAAAAAGTAATTTCTTTTTACAGGCATTAATCCCCTAAAACTGTAGTAAACTTTCCTGCATTAAACTGATAAAACATGTAACAATGTATAGATCATTTGTTCACTTTTGCAATAAAGCGGATGATTAAAATTCAATTTCCTAAGAGTCAAAAAGAATGCTTCCCTTTCGGTTTCACAAAATTGTAAGTAATATGTCTTTTATACAGTGCAGTATCCTGTTTACGCTGTTCAGTTCCTTCCTTTGAGCTCAGCACTATTGCAGTTGCACTTGCATTTGATGGGTGTAAAGAGTGTAATAGGCAGTGCTAGCATAGATTTTATGCAAGTGATATGTCGAATCATTGATACCGATGGATCAGGTACTGAGAGCTGCTTTGGCGATCACTGTCTTCCTGTTCTTTCCTCACCATGGGTTGCCTTCGTGATGCTGATATCTGCCATTATTCACCCATTCTTGCTAACATCATCTAATTACATTAGCCCAAATGTTCAGCAATTTTATTTAGCTTATTCATCCAAATCTTCCGTCTGATGGCATGGTGTCTTTAAAGTTGTGACACATGCTCATTATGAGGACAAGCCCACTGCAGAAGCATTATTATAACGGACATAGATTGCTGCAATTTAAATCTAATCGAAGTTTTTCAATTGAAATCAAATTCTAGTCAATGATACACTATCAGAATGCTCAGTTCTTATATGCTGTGGTTCTTCATTCATTGGATACTAAATTTTAATCATTTGCATGCAGGTCAGAAGGGGTCATTTGAACAGGATACATAGTCTTTTAAAATTTCGTTACAATCGAATTTTTTTTTGTCAATTTTTATGATTTAAAGTGCATATCATTTTTATATCTACTTAAAATTTAAATTATTAACCATCTGTGTGCCAATAAAATATGTTAATAAGTCCAAAAATTATGCTTTTATAATTTTATTTCCATAAAATGTATATTTTAAAGAATAATGATATGTGTAATAAATTTATCCAAATTTAAATAGTATTTTACTGCTCAATATGAAAATGATAAGGTTTCATCTATAGAATGAGAATTCAGTCTTTGCAGCGGGTTCGACAACTGTCGGGAAATTTCTGTAATATTTTATTAAGTTAAGAATAAATATTTATAATGAACATTATTAGTTATGTAAATAAAACTTAGGGTAAAACTAATCAGTCGTAAATGATGATGGAAGAAAGGTAATTAATAATCTTTTGGCCCTGGCTAATAAAAGCTGTTAATGTGCTCCAATACGTAATTTAGCTATTGGTTTATGTACTTTAGCTTTAAAGCTTGCTTCATCGAATAAAAGAACAAGTTTAGCAAAATACATTAACAATTCCATGTCTGAAGGAAACATGGCAAGTTACTACAAATTAACAAGAAGTTCTGTTCGAAAGTTAACTAGTTACGATTTTAAAAATGATAAAAGTAATCAAAATGGTTTAAAAAATGCTTTATGCAAATTGTTGAACCATCTTTATTGCATTAAATCATGCATGGAAATTGTTCGTGCATGGAATTGTTAAAAATGCACTTTAAGTCTTCCTTTAACTGCGAAAAAAAATAGTGCTATAAAACTTACAGTGGATTTAAAAGAACGGCTTGCAATAAAAGTTAACCCTGAAACTGTTAGAAGAATCATTAGGAACATGGGTGATCAGCAAGAAGAAAAGTTTTCAGTAATTAAAATATGCCTGACGTTTGTAAAATCCATAGTAAATAAAGATTTATCATATTAAAATAATGTTACATTTGGTCCGATGAACGAATTCCTGTAAGGTGAAAGCCAGATGAAGAAACTGTAAAGCTTATTGCCTACAAAGCATAATGGTTTGTGTATGCTTTGCTGCCTCTGAAAAGTAAATGTTCTATCTCAGAGGCAGGATCTATGGATCAGTATAGATATATAACTATTCTTAACCAAAATTTTGACTGCGAAATACATACTTAAGTTACGTCAGGCTAATAATCCTTAACATACAGCCCTAAATGTTCGCTTGTAATTATACAACTGTCCTGAAGTAAGCAAACGTCTCCACATTCTTTGAACTTAAATCCTATCCAATATATATGGAATGAGTTTGAGAAAAGGATAAGTAAACATGACATTTTTTCGAAAGCTGCATTAAAAGCAAATCTTACGGATGAATGAAATATTCTTAGTAGGAAAAAATGATTTAAAACCATGCCAAAGTACATGAAAACTGTAGTTTTAGCTAAGGAATATCTGAGAAAGTATTGGATGTCCCATTATTTTCACGTTTTTATTACATATAAACTATTTGCTTATTCAAATACTTAGGTGAATTCATTTTCAAAATTTTTTAGTAAACTTTTTTTTTACCAAAATCTTTCGAGAACAAGCAGATTCTAAAAAAAAGGATGATCAATAGTATACATGAAAGGAAAACAGTTATTTCACTAAAATTTAGTAACTGACATTTACGAATAAAACTGAAAGATGCAAGTATCCAAAAAACAAATGTGAGCCATTGTATGTCTTTTGAGTGTTATGTGATCACAGCTGAACCAGTGGTGGTGCTATACTTTCTCACTGTGAGATTATAGGAAAAGTACTAACCTTACTTTCTAAGAGTTTTGGAAAAAGCATTTTTACATGGTGATGAAGCCTGAGATGGGGGTTTCCCAAAGTGCCTACAAATCTGCTTGGGAAAAACTATAATCTGATTGCATTCTTGGACAAGTCTTAGGTTTGCTCATGAACAAGTATCCTACTAGTCATTAAAATTATACCCACGGGGAAGTCCATGGAACTGCAGGTGAATCAGGGTAATATTTAAAAGCTTGTGAGAAACATTATCAGGAGCTGAGCTCTGAGAAACTGATTCATCTGCGTCACGAATCATGTCCCGAAATCCTTAAAAGGACACAAAAACCACTCTCATCAGATTCCTTGTTAAATCTGCACAAAATAAAACATATTCTTGCGAGCCAACAGTTAGCAGTTATTCTGTTAAGATAACCATGATTGTTTTCCGATGTACACTGTAAGTTAATTTATTTTATAGTGTTTATTACTTTATATTCTCTAATAATCTTCATATGAATATATTTTGGAATTATGAATTTACTTTATATGAATATATTTTGGAGTTGTAGAATGAATCGTTTGTCATTATTTCTCTTGTGTGAAAATTCCTTTTGATATACGAATAGTTTGGATGTACCTTTCCAGAACAAATCATGCTGGTAAACTAAGGCATCACTGTACTTGTAAGTATAACTAGTCATGTTGCTGACTACTTTTCTCAGGAGAAATTATTAAATGCAGCGTTCTTAGAAATTAAACAGAACCCATTTTGTGATTTAATGTAAGTATTAAGTTTTATTTACAGGTATTTATACACAGATGTCTATATTCAGATTATTAAATATCAGTTATTGTTGGTTTCATTTGCATCAGGTGCTTCAGTTTCAACTTTATACATAAGTTGTTTTGCCGTCAGCCAACTATATGAATTATCAAAATGTAGAATATCTGAAACGATAAAAGAAATGTGTTTCTTAATTCAGCATGTTCACAATTAAATCTCATTTGAAAATTAATATAAATATACTAAAAAATATGCATGCATATAAATAAGGCGACATTCATAATAATGAATGTAATGACTGTAAAATAATAATATGCTTGTTCAATACCACAAGCATATTATTTTAAGTCACATTCAAAATAAAAAAGATACTAAAACTGATAAAGAATTTAAAATTCAAAAATAATTTTCATTTTTTCAAACTCTTGACCATGATGCTACTAATATTATAATCCAGGCGAAGAAAGTTAAACAGTGATTCTAATAAACATTGAACCATTTCACAGTGGTGAAGAAGGAAATTTTCCCGAAAGTGTATGAATAGCAGTTTAACAAATAAAACTGACGGTATACGTGCAAAGTTAATGTCTGATCTAATTCATTTCCGCAAAATTTTTATTGTAACATTGAGGGAATGAATTTTTTTTCAATGTGGGAAAAATAAAACTTAATTTTTTGAATGCCTATCGCACGGAAAAGCCAACTTAATCAAACTATATTAATTAAAATAAGATCTTATATACGAGGTGCACCCATAAAGTAACCGGATAATTCCATTTACATTAAAAAAAATTACTTTTGAGCTTCAAATAAATTTATCTCCTTCAAACTAATCGCCAGAGGAGTCAACACAATTTTTCCAGCGTATCTTTGGTTCATCGAAGCACTGTTTATAGATGTTGGAACTAACCATTCGCAAAATATGCATGACATTTGATTTCATATCTCAGATGTTTTCAAATCTCTATCATTTCATGGTTATCTTAAGTTCGGTAGAAGCAAAAAATCAGCTGGCCATATGTCAGAAGAATATGATGGATGATTTATCACTGCAGATGGATGCTTAGTAAGGTATCGTTGTATGGGATCTAACAGTATTATGTAAAAGAAACCATTGTCCAGAATAAAAAGTTTCTCCCTAGTTCGCTTATCCTGTTTCTTAATCGAAAAAGCACATCCTTCTAAAAATACTGATTAAAGAATTCATTTTCAGGAAAAATTCATGATGACGAAGTCCCTTATAATCTCAAAATGCAATCAGCTCTGCCTTACTCTTTGATTTCGACATCCGTGCTTTTTTTGTACGGGAGAAGACAGTCCTTTTTACCGTGCACTTTGTCTTTTTGTTTCTGGGTCGTGTTATAGATATCAAGTCTCATCCCTCGGTCACTTTAATAAATTGTTATCCAGTCTCGTAGTAGTCAGCAGATCCTTACAGCAACCTTTTCTGTTTTCTTTGTGTTGTTCTGTGAACATCTGAGGCATAAGTGGAGTACAAATTTTTCTCATTTTCAATTACAATTAATCTACAACTTTTTTTCCTTATCCCAAGCATGTCTGAAAGTTGTAGGGTTCTTACATATCTATTAGCTTTTACAAAAGAACAAATTTTGCCAAAATAAATGGCGAAAGTGACCACTGGATCTTCTATACAAGGCCCTTATCTACATTTGTTACCATAATATTTTACCAACTGAGATTTTGCTGTCTGGGAGACCAATGAAAAATTTCGACGTGTTCCAGAGCAGTATTTAAAAGGATATAGCTCTGAAGCACCTTTTTGAACATTCTGTGTGTGCCTGTATATCTAGGTATTAGAATAATAATAAGGAATATTCTTCTGTTTGCCATACAAATAAAATTTAAAAAATAGATGTTAGCGAGTATTTTTGAATTGCCAAATTCAATACTTACAGGTCCCTTCTTTTTCGCATATGAGCTCATTTTCTTCTGGTAGCACCTGGCAGTCCACGCTTCCAGTTGGGATGATATCTTCCGTGTGAGATTTCTTTCCATTTGGCTTGAAAAACAAACCAAAACGGATATTGTACTCTTTCGTTTTGAAGACCCACTTCAAGATGGTTCCAGAAACTTTTACTTCTACTGGGACCTCAAATGTTGACCTTTGCTGAACTGTGACAGACTTCATGGATGGATCATCAGCTCCACCATTTTGCTGGCTCTGTTTTAGGTAATAAGATGACGGAATCTTCGAATTCCAATTGATCTGATAAAAATAAGGACATAATACCTGTCAGTCTACCAGTTAAAATTTTAATATCATTGCAGAATGAAATTGTAGATTTTATGAAATTTTATTACAGTATCAAAAATTCTCATTATAAGTCTAATATGTAACATATAGAACGTCAATTATTTGGAATTATTTTAAATTTTATATTCGTATAACAGATCAAAATATTTTCTAGGCATGAATAAAATACTGGCAATCTATATTATGCTCTGTTGTTCATATTTATTTCTTCATAAATGAATTTTTGAAACTGAATGCATTTTAACTGTTATTTAAAATTAATTTCAATTTTTGATATGATCAAGAATAATGTATAAGTAAAAAAATTCTAAATATATTGCAACTCACTCTATAATAGATTGCATGCTTTCAGTTATAGGTCATTATTATTTTTTCATAACCTTTGAAGTGTTATGCAAAAGATATTTATGTATAAATAATGAACTCTAACTGTTAAATGCAGTCTTTCCGTCATCTTTTGAATTACAAGAAAGCTTTTGCTTGCTGTATCATTTTCATTTCATTTATTGCTAAAGTAATTGATTTTCTTTGTAAAAGTAACTCTCATGCATTGTGGTTTATGAAAATAAATTACTGTACATAGCAAACTAATAAATGTTGCTCAAATACATTGTGTTGCAAGTAGCGGTGGACAAAATACATTTACTGCATCATATGTCTCAGTCTCATTTCTGAAATTTTTATATATTTCTGTTCAATTTGAACGCATCAGCAGAAAATGTCAATACGAATTAAATAAAATTAATCTTATGATCATTTTCTCAACTTACAAGCGTTGTACATTTTGAATTTCCATCGGGATCTGTTAATTTTCCTCCAATGAAAGCTGGAATTAATTTCGGGTCCATAATTTGAAAAAGCTCGTCTTGCCATTCATCTATGAATAGAAGCATTTTATTGATAATAAATATTAACAAGAAAACCGCAATACAAAGACTTTAGAACAACACTGGAAATATTTCTAAAGATTATCAATTAGATACATTGCAAATCAAATAAATTTTAAGGTGCATTATTAAAAAAAGGTTTAAAGAAGATAAATTTTTGCGTTTAAAGCTCTTAGTTTGTTAATCGGTAAGAAACTGTTTAAATTCGAAACATAAATTAAAGCTCTAATAGTCTGTTGAATTGAAATATTCTGAGATTCAGCTATGTGGAAGATAAATTAAGTATCTTTATGTTTCACACAATGTTATCAACACTCGTCTTTTATTAATTACAGCAAACATGCAAATGTTAGTGAAAGTTATAACGTAGGTATATTATAAATTAAATGCATTTTAGTTTGTGTCAATAGATACATTTATAGAAATCAGAATAAAAATTTAGTTATTGAAGGAAAGTACTCGTTCCTCCTAAGTTGCTGTTTATTAATCAATATAAGATTAATTTAATTTGAAAAGTAAATTAAAGAACATATGCTTCACTGAATGGCAGCACTTGAAAATTTGCTGTGCGTGCAGACATGTGAAAGATAAATTAAAGGATTTATCTCTTGCACAATGGCAAGACTTGGTATTAAATTCTGTTCCCTCCTTTGCGCATCGGTTTAGAAGGCATGATCGTGTGCGTTTTACGGATTTTTATTTTGTTAAGACAAGTTATGTGAAACAATAATAATATTCCTTCTTTCAGGTTTAATTTGATATTAAACCTATTCAAACATCAATCTCTGTAAGCTGATATATATATCATATTAGTACATTACAAGATATATACACTGGTGTCCAAAAGTTAAGCATAATTGATAATTATGTCAATAAAGAAGGAACTGTAAATCAGAGTGGCGGGAAACGTGATATGCGAATGTAAAATGGTTATAAAATAAGGAAGCAAATCAAAAGAATGATAATAATTAATTTTATTATCCAAAGTAGCAGTTTGAAAGAAAACTGAGAATAGCAAGGGTTCACACTTTAAAGAAAAAATGAAAAAACATTAAATAAATTACTGATGCTGAACTTTAATAAGGCGTGTGGTCACCTCTAACAGTCAGGCACGCTGCACAGCGATTTACCATACTTGCTATGAGATGATGAATGAGTTGTGCGCTCAAACGCTTCCAAACTTCTTGAAAAGTTCTCTTCAGTTCTGTAACGGAGCTTGGTGGGTGCGAAAGGGCTGCAATTTGTCTCCCGAGCATATCCCATACATGATCGATAGGATTTAAATCAGGGGAGTTCGCAGGCCACGACATGCGCTGGATGTTTTCCGTTTCAAGGAAGTCATCAACCAGCACCGCTCGGTGACATGGCGCATTATCATCCATGAATATGAAGTCAGGACCGACAGCACCTCGAAACAAGCAAACATAAGGCTCAAGAACTTCGTCTCTGTATCTTTGACCAGTTACAGACCCGTGTCAAAGAAATGGAGGTCTGCGCGGCCGTCCATTATGATGCCTGCCCATACCATTACTCCCCTTGATGGAAAATGATGTCTTTCCGATACGTTTATTGGTTCAAAACGTGTTCCACGTTCTCTCCATATCGTTACCCGGCGAGAATCAGTACTCAGACTAAACCGGGACTCGTCACTGAACATCACATTGACAATGACATTCATCACATTGACATTCCAATGTTGATGTTTCAAACTCCAGTTCAAACGAGCGCGTTTCTGCGCAGACGTGAGGCGAATGCAAACTGCTGAACTTCTGGCATACAGGCCAGCATGATTGAGTCTCCTGTAAACAGTTTGTCTCAAATTCGTATTCCTGTGGCGACTGTGAGCGCCGAACCCAGTGCTCTGGCAGTACTGCCCCTCTGACGTCGTGCACTTAGTAGCAGATATCAGTCTTGGCGAGGGGTTGTGACTCTTGGTCGACCTGATACTGGTCGTCGGGTAACATCTCCCGTTCTTTGAAACCTCTGCCACAGTCTTGAGATCACAGACTGGTTCACATTCAGAATTCGAGACAATTCGTTTTGTGATCGTTCGGATTCCAGCATTCCAACGATTCTTCCTTTCGCAAATATCTCCAATTGGCGTCTTTGTGCCATCATTCACATTGTTTGATAGTTAACAACTTTCTTTCGCACAGCAATTGCCCGAAACTTGTCTGAACTGCCTATGCTGCGTGAATCGGTTTCTCTACGTTCCGACACGCGCAGGTGTTTCGCGCAGGACGTAGTCGACTGAAAAGTTTTGCATAAACCCAATGTTTCTTCTTCACCCAATTAATATCCACAAGAAATTTGGAATAGTTTTACGAATATTTACTCCATGTTTTTCGCATTTTACAATTTATGCTTAACTTTTGGACACCAGTGTATATACATATTATATGTTGCTGATGTATATATACATATTAGTACATTACAAGACTACTGCATATGTTGTCATAATGTCCAGTCTCGTTATGATCCGAAAAGACTTTCAAATTGTTTTCACTACGACAGTATTTTTAAGTATTAAAAATTTGTAACAGAAATTATGCGCTATGAAAAATGTAAAGCTACGTTCATAGGTTTTTCAAACATGAGGAGTGAGAGGTCTTAGGAAATCCATTTTATTGCTGATAGTTATGCAAAATTATATTCAAATTTCGGCTTTTAATAAGAAGTTATTTCTTGATGCTTACCTGTGCGATATATTTTTATTTTACTCAAAGTGACTGCATTCAGAAACGGCTTGAACAAATTGAAGATCCAACTGAAGTAAGATGGAACTGAAAAGTAAAAATGGAACAAATTAAATGCATAATATATTAGTTGAAACTTAAGTAAATATATATTATGTTATTTCTATAATAAATATAAAATTTATAATAATAAGACAATTAAACTTAGTGTTCGTAATACATAAATTTTTAATATATATAAGTGTCAAAATGTTATTTAAAAACTTTTATGCATGTGCCGTCTTTGTGAAACCCAAAATATTCGAGCACTCACTTAGATGGAAAAAGGATGATCTATGTCTTATTTCAAACAAACCAAACATCTACTAAGTAATATAGAATTTTCCTTTTAGTAATCAGAGTACCAAACTAAAATTCTATTTGCATTATGCCTCGGCTTAAAGGTGCCTCTAACTTTGTGAAGGTTGTTTTCCTTAAATTACAAACTGATATGCATAGGACAGTAGATGCGTTTATACCGAGGCATCTTAATGAAGGCTTCTACCTTCTCGAACAGTGGTTGATTTGTGTAAATAAGCTACAATTTTTATGAAGTAAACTGTATTGTATGATTGGATAAAATACAGAGCATACATAAAATTTGATTTAGTGGATTTCTATCACCTGTATCTATCCAAAGAAAATTTGCTATACTTTATGAAAGTTTTTTGAAAGTATGCATATTTATGAGCAGTTGTTTTCCTGGCATGAAGCAAACAAAAATTTAATTAAGAAGAAGTATTTGAGACGAGCATTTTAAATTTACGTTTCACATTCTGTATCACATAGAAAAACAGGTTGGATATTCACATTAAAAATCTTATGCTCGTACTTTTTTATAATAATCTCTTTTAGATTAAAAGTAAACACTTTTTTTCCTTTTATGTTGCGGAGTATTTTAGCAACCCTTAGATAACACGTTTTCTTTTCCGTTCATCTTGTTAAAAATCGGTAAAATTTGGGACTTGCCTTTTGCGGAACAATATACGCGATGGAATATTTCCATCGCATATATCGGAGTTACGGAAATTGGTCTATATATATATATATATATATATAAAGAAAAAATTCGTAAAGATTTACTGCCAACAAATATCCATTCGTAAAGGAACATTGTTGGAGAAATCCAAAATTATATTTTAAATGCTTTTAGAAATTGCCCAGAAAATTAATACTTATTGTGTGAAGAAAAGATCAGTTGGATTGGAAAACTAGATAATTGTTAACTAGAACACGTACTTTTGAGAAAATTCTATCCATAATTATCTATTCAGACCTTCAAAAGAATGGGAGGCCTAACAGCGTAAAGGAAATCTGCAAAAATTCTTTTAAAAAGTGCAAAATTTAAAAAACATGCTTCTCGAGCTATAGTTGTTTCACGCATTTGCTAGCAGGTCAATGAGTATTTTATTGTAGAAGTTCCAGATAGGAGAGTGAATATTCTCATTGATTTGAGTTTTGGAAAAGTATATGAGTGCTATTTGCCAAAAAAGAGCGATACCTAATTGGAGAACATTTTAAGGGGTTGAATAGGATTACTTTGATTATGGTAAAGCAAATGAAGGCTATCTGCCTAAGGGACGGATGCCTTTATAAAATATTTTTTAAGGAAAATTGGATCGTATTCACGTCACACGTAAATTAAACCACGAATCCATGGAGTAAGAATTTAAACGTCAATCGAATTACCGGTGAGCGGGTAGCGATCTCACAGCTGGACTGCTCCCGGAAATCGTTTGGAAGCCACTTAAAAAAATATTAAAGCCAAAAGCATAATTATTTCTGATTCCCTGAAGACCTGTAAAACTGAATATTTAAGAGCTTCAGGATTTTAACATTTTAAAATTAAAATCATGGGCGTAACTTTACTGATTTGAAATCTGGTTCCCAAACGCAATCCATCAAAAGACAAATATGAAGCTTGGTAAAACAGAAAAATAAAATATACTGGGAAAACTTATTTGCCGCCATTTTGATGACTGACAAAGATATTTTTAGCTGCTCAATAATTGACATATTCGCCAAGATTTGCGCCAACATTTCTGAGTGACAGAATAATACGAAAATATCCAATCTTATTAAACATAACGTTAATATGAATTATATGACGTTCATTAGATGTCCTGTATCACAGCTTTTATATTTTGAGTACTTCATGTGACAGGAAGTTAACTGTATACAAACTATCAGTACATTAATTCAAAATAACAAAAAGTATAAAGATAGAAACTTAACAAATGGGGAGAGATAAATATTTTAGTGGTCTTAATATCCTTTTTTGAAATAGAATCAGCAAGTGTCATTTTTTGATTAAAAGTGAATTAACCTTTTTGGTGCTCTTGGCAATCGATTTTTTTCCTTGTTTCAATATAATCTGTCAAGTGTGATATTTAGAGGAGTAGCAATTTAATAAATACATATAATAAGAACAAATGTAAATTAAAAATAAAAGTTTTACCATTTATGAGATAAGCTGCTTTCAGAGTCTCTGGATAATTGTCTTGATACATAGTAATCAGCTGAATGCCTGCATTAATCACTGGAAATAAAAAAATTCGTGTTTTAGTATCATAGTTTTTATTAATCATTAAAAATTTTCTATCTTAAGCAGAAATTAAAGTTGTGTATTATCAGTTATTTTGAATAAACATTCAAAGTAAATGCGGTGGATTAAATAATCATTTTGGTATGAATTAGTATATCCTGAAAAGAAATGAGTATTTTAAAATTCTGATTGAAAAAACATCATTTGAATGGTCACTAATACTTTGAATTAATTATTAGGTCAGTATGCTTTCAAAACTTTTAGAGAATAAAATAAAGGCGAAACATTTCTCTGAAAGGAGCGTAGTATTTTGACTTCAAAGAACCTGTTTCGTATGTGTTTTAATTTTCTTTGTGAGAATTAAGTCATGGCTATGTCTTATTAAATATTAAATTTGAACCATTTTTAATAAAAGAGGCAGAATGCTTTGCTAAATATACAAACAAGAGTTTATGAATTTCAAAATTAAGGTTATTAATTATTAAATTTGCACAGTATGCAGCAAAATTAGTTAAATAATCAAAAGATAATAATTAAATCATTAATAGTGCCAAAATTAGCTAACACGAAGAAAAAAATCAAAATTGAAATAAAAAGAAAACAGCATAATAATATAATAAATAGTCGAAACCTCTTTGATCTTTCTCAAGGAGCATCCGAAAAATTTCCAACAACGCCGCATTTCTGAATTATAGCTGAAAGCTTATCAAAACAAAGTCTTGAAAAAATTCCAACGCTTTCAGATTTACGAGTGTTGAGTGGCTCTCGAGATCGCTATATCTATATTTGAAGATACACAATATGTAAAACAAAATCCTAACTTTAATTTTAATAGTCTGTTTAGGATCCTATTTAATTCCGCCATTGTTAATTTCAGGTTGCTTTATAACTATAATGCTATCTACTATCTTTTTTTGCCTATAATTGTAGATAATACTTAGCATCTTTTGGTTTATATACATGTATATCATCATCAGCAGCTGTTTAGTATTATTTCAAATTGCATTAAAAATTTATGATTATCAAACAAGTAAAAAAGTTACCTGATTTGTCATAGAATTGCTTCAAGGTGAAGCCATTGAAGTCTAAAATAAATGTGGTCTTCTCTTCTAATTTTCCAATTCTCTGAAAGAAAAATAAATTTTGTCAAATGTCGCTTCGTGCAGAGAAGAGCAAATGGTGCAGTTCAGGAACCGCGTAACAAAGAACAGTCAAGAATCTCACAGCATATACACTTTCCAAAAATATGACAGACTATTTTGATGATTACAAAGAAGCCTAGAGGTATTGTTGTGGAAGATAGTTTTACGTTTAACAGTAAGTCTAGAATAAAATAGCATAGATGAAGTCTCTTCAAACGTAGCATATTAAATATTAAAAGGAACTTTCGTTGAGTGATATCAGTTACACGGTTATGTTGAAGAGACAAAAATCATGATTAAACTAGTAATTTTATCATGGAAAGAAAGGCAAGTTTACGGGCTAGTCACTCCGCAGTTCATGTAATTTCACAGATTATATTATTTATTGCTATGCTTGTAGAAAATTCCGCCTACCCGTTGAGCATTTCACTGTTGCATTTCATTTTTTGTTCATCCATGATCGAATCGGTGTTCGACAACCAGCATGTCCAAACGAGAAAAATGATTTGGAGCTAAGTCTGGGCTGTATTAAGGATGATCCCTTTGTTTTCAGCTTATTGATCCAAAAGGGGCTCGAGTTTGAACAAGCAGTATGCAACTTAATATCATCATGCAGAGAGCATGCTGTGCAGCCAAAACTGGCTATTAACATCAGCATTCCATGCCTCTTATTTTAATGTACTTAACATGATGTTTTTAAAATCTGAGGTTAGATTTGAGTTTATTTTATCTCCAGGCATGATTTCCATAAGCATCATCATGGAAATCACTTCATTTCATACCATTTATGGAAATTATTTCTCATCATTTCATGTCAGTCCCAAAACATCCTATCCGCGATCTTCTTAGTTTCACTAACTAGTTTCACTTCTTAGTTTCACTTTCATTTTCGATTTCTTAGGAGATCTCGAGTGCCTTCGTTCCATGGATTGGCATTTCATTTTTAGAGGTGCATGAGATTAATTAAATACAATTTTCTGTTGATATGTGACTCAAGAATTCATCGTCTTTCTAATGATTCCAAATCTGGAAAATGAGAGGTGCGCCAACTAACTATTTTTCATGTTCATCGCAGACTTTCGATATCAGTAGTTAGTTGTCTTTCGATATCTAGTTGTCTAGTAACTTGCGATAATTCAGTTCATTTTTGACAATTTTGCAAAGGAGACTACTTGATATTCTAGGAAAGTTACAAAATTCTAAGACGCCGATCTTCGTTAATTTTTAATTTTCCTGTTAACAGCTATCACTAAATTTTAAAGATGGTCTGATACTTAGCTGTTCATTATGAACATTATTACAACTTTGAATAATTTCGCTCATTTATGTTCTCAGCATTGAATTCAACTTAGAGTATGGTCCATAAATCTCGCAGATTCCACGTGATTATTTGCTAGTAACAGGTTTCCACATTCAAAAAATGAACAGCAGGCGATATTTTATATTTCACTGGATTTTTAATTCTCTTAGAATGACATAAAAATATCCTTAAAATTTAAGATATAAAGAAAGATTCCGACAGCCTAAAAAATTACTGCGTGCGCATAATTTACAGCATATAGTGTATAAAAATACTATTGGATATTACTCATATCTGACATCTGAATTTTTTTCATCTCTGTCAGTATTAAGCCATAAAAGTCTACCAGCCTGTATCACATCCATCTAGCTACATACCATTTAGTGATTGCAACATCACTTTCAGTACACTTATCTCTCCAAGAACTAGGCAAATTGCTTAATTTATTTTCTTCCTTCTCATATCAATTCTGCCGAGAAATGAAATATGCTTGAACAGAATGTTAAAAAACATTTTCGTATTCAAGCTTAATAGTCGATTAGTGGCATTATGTAGTAATATTTTAACACATATCCAATCACTGAGCGCGAGCTTGCTGTCAGTTAACATTTTCACAATAAAAAATACAAATTTACGTCTTGCAGTAACCTCTGAGCATTCCTGATTGCCGATGTTTGCTTAATATCTATCTACTTGTAAGTATCAGTAATTTTATGTCAAGATAGAGTTTTTTAAAGTTTAAGTTAACTCCCGACTGAATACAGAGATATGTCCATTACTTGTTTGGTAACGATGAGGTTTTCTTACTTTATCTCTGCTCAAATATGTAACTGTGATAGTAATATTTAACTTTTTGCTTAGCCTAAATAAGCTTACGTGATCTTAGACATATACCCATGTACATACAGATGAAATCTTGTTTTGAAACAAAATACAATGATCTTTTCCTGCAAAATAATTGCCTAACATTTTCAGGATCTCATGAACATGATAGATACCGCCCTTGAATTAAAACTACTTTCATTACGATAGATGATAGGTAGTCCGTAGAAAGGGTCATAATTCCCTAAAGCAGCGTTTCTCAATTTGCCACGGACTGCAAGTAGTCCTCGAAGCTTGGCCTTGTGGTTCTCCTATGTTTCCAAAAAAGGGACAGTTAAAATTCAAATTAACTGCGTATGGACAGCAGCTAATTACAGCTGGAAATCTGGGAGTTTGGAAATTACACTTGGTAATCGTCAATCACATTTTCCCAAAGACTGACATTTTATGAAATTTCTTACCAGCTATCCTACTTAACGGACTTCCCACTTTAGTCTCATTCCCTAACAAAAGAGAGATTTAAAGAACTGTGATTGTGATGCTTCTTACCAATACAGATCCAAGCGTAGAACAGTTAAACAAGAATCAGCAGGCTCATCCGTCTCATTAATATTAAGTACCAACGTTTATTTAATTTTTAGCTAAAGATAAAGATAATCCAAATCTAACAGCCTTGAATTATTAAAAACAAATGTGAATTTTCTTCTGTTAAATTAATTACTTAATACCAATATAAAATGAAATATATTTTAATTAATTGTATTTAAAAGGCATAATTACTGTTAGTAACATATGCTAAAAAACTGCTTTCCGAGGAAATAAGAGTAAGTGATCTGTAGAGCATTTCAATTTATAAAGGTCTACTTGAAAAGTGTTTGAAAAACGCTATCCTAAAGTATCAGTTAAGCGGCTCTTAAAGATACAAAAGTTTAAGAACAATCTCTTCAACCAGTTTCTCTCTTTTGTTTTTCTTGTTTAGTTTGAATTCTTGTGGTTGCAATTCGTGGAAGATTAAATCTTCTTTTTGAACTTTCACTATTGCATAACTTAATTACAGTAACGGGTAAAATAATACAAAAGAAAATTATCACATTCCTTGGTAAACTCGTGATTATAAAAGAAAGCGTCCCATTAGTAAAGCCGGTTTTAAAAGGAAATAAAATAATTGTGAGTTATTCAGGAATAAAAGATACAGTCTGTAAATCATCAAAACTTGTTTATTCCTTATAATTTCAGATTAAATATTCTCTTACGAACTGCCCATAAACGGCGTTTCACATTTATTTCGCGATAGTGTTCGTCCTCATTGGATAAACTTATATATAAGAGTAAAAATTAATAACATCCTATTAGCAAAACGTAGTAAATATATTCGTACCTTCTTCTTCTCTTGCACCATTTTCAGATCATGTTCCAGCATGTATATGAGAATTTTCATCATGTCTACGATGCGTAGAGAATATACGAAACCTAAAAGATAAATGTATCAATTTCAGTGAAAATTTTCTTTTTCCAAATTTTATACTGACACAATTTCTTTATCTTAGAGAAAATGACTCATGAAAAAGAATAGAATATTGTGAGGGATACTGAAAAAAATTGCTTTTATTCAAAATAAAATTTAAAAAAAATTGCTTTTATTCGAAATAATTTTTTTTAATGTAGCTTATGTGTGTTAGAAAACATTTTAAGTATCACAGATATAACTTTTTTTTTTAAAATCCTGAATGCATTTCATTGCAGCTATTGTGAAAGAAATCTGAATTAGATAATTAACATTCATATTGCTAATAAATATTTGCATTATTATGCGGCTTATGTTTTGCTTTATTAGCCCAAAAGACGTTAGCCCAGAAGAGCTATTAATTTCGTTTTGGCATTTTGTGTCAGTTCACTTTTCAAATTGTTGCCACCAGATATTAGAGCCCTGCATTATATTTAAAGAAATTAAACAATGAAGAATCTGTATGAATGTATACGTGTTTCTTGCCCTGCAAAAAAAAAAAAGGTATCTAGAGATATCAAATTTTGAATAACGTAGTCCTCCACACGAATATGGGCATCTGGAAGCCCGAATTTGGAATTTGTTTTATTATCTGTTTCATATTTTGTAAAACTTTTACGAATTTTTGATGAACAAACTCAATAATTTCAAAGCGAGCAATGGCATCACTGTAAGAGAAAAAAAAATTATCTCCAGTGCGCGAGACTGTGTATCGGAAATCCTAAAGATATGCTCATTTTAAAATTATTTTCCGATATTGCAGTTGAACTGAATTTTATGGTTTAAGTGCGAAGAACACGATATTTAATAAATAAAGGTAACATATAAACATTAACAAAGTCCCTCTAGGCGTAATGTAAAATCTGAAAGCTTTCAGTTCTCCCCCCCCCAGTCAGTTGTAAGCTCTATCACTAAAATGAATTCGTGAACGAATAGACGAACAGCAGATCTGTAGTCACGGTAGTAGTATATCTGTAGTCACGGAAGCCCATATTCTAGTGGAGTCACGGACTCCACTAGAATATGGGCATCTGGAAGCCCGAACTTGGAATTTGTATTATTATCTTTTTCATATTTTGCAAAACTTTAATGAATTTTTGATTAACAAACTCAACGATTTTAAAACGAGAAATAACTCTGTACGGGGAGAAAAAAGCCATTTTTATCTCTAGCTTTGCGAGACTGTGTATCGGAAATTCTAAAGATATGCTCTTTTTAAATTATTTTGTGATATTGCTGTCGAATTGAATATTATGATTTAGGTGCGAAGAACATGATATTTAATAAGTAAAGGTAACACACAAAACGTTAAAAAAAACGTCCCCTTGGGTATACATATAAAATTTCTTATTGGGAAATTTTTCATAAAAACTGCTTTCCAGTCTTAATTGTTATTGAACTACAGGATATTTTCGTTAAAATTATGTTTAGTTTCTGTATGCATATTAGTATCAGATTAAGAAGGTTATACGTATTTTAACTTAATGCCTGGGGCAAAGTGTAGGGTACAGAAGTGTTAATATATCAAAAAATAATTTAAATAAAATTTAATCAAAATAAATTAAGAACCTTTGTATTATAAGACAGTATACGTGGAACAGCGTTTTTGCAGAAAGATATATGCGTCAACGTCGTCTATTGGTCACGTTAATTTAAATGTGTTGTTCTTATCTATTAGTTTTTAGGCATTCTACTAGTTTTTAAAGTAAGTAATATCACTAAAAAAAGCGGTTTTCAGTTTGTTATTCTATTCCATTCTTTGTTTATTGAAATAACTCATCATCTAAGAAATAACTCTAAGAGATGCATTTATTATATTTACAAAAATTGTATCTCAGTCGCTTGCTAGAAGTATCAAGTTCCTACATGTATATTTCTAGAGGAAATTGTTTGGAGCGTGTTGTCCTAAAACGAAAACAAAATCTCAAATTAATGATAGTTTATCTGTATAGAAATGCTTAAAAACTATATTTTACAACTAGTGCCGTAAAAAGATGCACGGTTTTAACCTTTTCAGATGACTTCTTCTTGGGGCCCGAAAATATCTTCTGAAATTTTTGGTCATAAATTTTAATTATAATTTTGGGGCTACGAATATTACAACTTTTTTTTCAATAAATTTTAAAGATTAGAAAAAAAAATGTTACCTTTATAATCACAGATACCGGCCATGAACAGCCTGACAACGCTGTTTTCTTTATCAAATCCTAGGCATTCCGTGATTGGATGCTTTTTATATACCTGCGAACAGAAGCAATGCTTTAGAAGAAATCACATTTTGGGAGAAAAGAGAAGTTTTTTAAGCGATTATTTTAAACACAACATGAATACGCGGTCTGTTCCAAAAGTAAAGAGAATATATTTATATTAAACACATAAGTTTATAAGGTTAGGTTAAGTTAGGTTATTCAATTATGGCAAAGCGCATGAGGGCTATCTGCCTAAAGGGAGGGATGCCTTCGTGGAGGACTTTCTAAGGGAAACTGGTTCGTATGCAGGTTACACATGGGGGAAACCACGAAAACGCCCATGCAGCCAGCCCGTTCTCGGGCTTCGAACCTCGGACCGAACTACCAGTGTTTAGCGTCTTTACCGCTCGGCCGCTGGTGGGCCATAAGTTTATAAGGTATTCCCTTTCGCCTTCTTAACATGCCTTCGTGGTGTAGTGCCCAGCAACTCGATGCGTATTCGAGAGGTCCGTGGTTCGAGTCCCATCGAGGGCATTGCTCATTTTGCATCTCTCCTGTTTTCAAAAAATACCTAATGTCTCCACAGTGACGCCCGAACTAAAAAAGATGGTGGATGATGATTCTCCACCACCAGGATTTCGCAGTTGGGTCCCCTAATCCCCAGTCGCCCTTCAAAAGGGGTGAATATATAAGGTATTTCTCCTGCCTTCTTAACATGCCTTCGTGTGTAATGGTCAGTACACTCGGCGCGTATTCGAGAGGTCCTTGGTTCGAGTCTCGGCGAGGGCACTGCTAATTTTTTCATGTCTCTTGCTTCGAAATAACCTAATGTTTCTACAAATTAATTAATTGTAGTTTATCATCTCTGAAACAGACGTCTTGCGATCGAATACAGACATTCTAGTGTTTTCGCCAATTTTCTTTGTAATGGAAGAAGTCTTCACGTGAGATGTTATAGCAGTTTCCTAGGCGCTATCATTTATCCTAAAATGATGTCCTTTGAGGCATGTTTTGAGTTTGTGGGATAAAAAAAAATTCACACAAAGCCAATTCAGGGTTTTGTTATAGATGGAAAAAGACCTGTGATATTTTTTAACAAAATATTATTTCCTGTTGGGCATGATGTGGGGACCATGTACTTGCAATCCATATACATTTTTTTTAACCTCGAGTGCCTGCAAGATACGGCATTTGCGTTAATCTGCCCATGTACGTCTTGTGTCACCTGACAGTTTGGGTTGGAGACAAAACAGCATCCCCACAGGTTGTCCTCAACAACTGTAAAGTTTCAGAAACCAGATCTTCCGAGTTCCAGCCAAACTAATCTTGTGTCATGTTGGAAATTCCTCTGTACCCGTAAGACACAAAAACATATATATTTCTCTAGTATACAAACTGCTTCTAAAGGGCAGACCTGCTGATAAATGTCAGACTGTATCCTGGTTTCCCCTTCCAACTGCCTTTTTCATTCCTGACCTTTTTTGCACTGCAAAAGAAATTTATCCTTGTTACTTTTGACCGTGTATACCATAAATCAGAAATGGTCAACTGACGCCGGAGGCAATGTTTAATCACTTTTTTTAATAAATTTTTAAGATAAATTAAAATTTATATTGACTGACTGCAGATTTTCGGATAGATGTATATGTTCATCATTTTTTCTGGTTTTATCTAGTGAACTGTGCGTAATAAAGCGCACTATACAAATGGCACTGATTGAATCGATATCACGAGAAAAATTAACTACTTCTAGCTGGACAGTTTCATCCGTGTTTCGAAGCACAAACATACCTTAATGCTTAATTATTCCTTTAAGAAAATGGTGAAATATGCACAAAAGAAACCACCTTACTGATCACTGATTTCAGGATTTATTCATTTTAACAACATCATACTGGAACTTGTTGTTTCTCATAAACACCTTCGACGTTCTCATTAATTTGAATTACATTTTAAGCTTAAGAAAGCTCGCTTAAGCCAATTTTAAGAAAGCCAAGCTTAAGAAAAGATATCTTGCTAAAATGTATTCAAAATGGCATTTCGAATTACATTTGTGACACCTTACATTTGGTTGCAATTTCCTTTTAAAACCTTCTTGGAAAAGTGATTTGGAATGCATATTAGTGACAATAAATTCTCTCCAAGAAAATCATCCACGGTTTCAAATGACTTTGGTCTTCTGTCGAGATTCATATAATATGCCTCTTGAAAATTCATGTTATATGAAGCATTGATCACTTTCAGAGGTAAAATGGTCGCCACAAGAGGATTAACTGTACAGTTTTTGAAATAATCTGTATTTATTGCAATAGACCATATTCCTAAATGTTGGCTATAGAAAACATAATATGTGGCCTTTGGTATGGAAACATTTAAAATTAACCTTCATATATACTGAAGATGGCCGCTACTACCATTAACTATAAGCAATATTCAAAAGTACATTTAAAAACTAAAAAAAAACTCCAGAGTTATTTGCGGTATGCAATAAAATAGAGCCTTCGTATGCGATTAAGAATTACATTCAGTGCACTTATGACACACTACTAAAAATGATTCAAGAAGTGATTTCTGACACCTAAGAAATTTCAGATGCGCGTTGAAACACTTAAAATACCGAAAATGAAACAAACGAAAGAAAATTCACTGTATAACTTATGTGCAATTAATTGTAAACTAAAGCTTAACGCTGATTTAATACAATCTCAGAAATGCACTAAAATTTATCTTGCCTTGATACTAATGCCATTGTTCTGAAGTTCCGTTCGAATTTCTTCCAGAAGACCTAAAAGCTGAAACTTAACGATAATTCTCGAATCTTTTAAAAGGAAGAATTGTTTGAAGTTATGGCGTTACAAACACTGTATCATAAGTAAAGAGACCTGTATTTTTGTAAATTTATAGTAATTTTAGAGAGTTAGTGTAAATAAGGAATGCTAGAAAAGTCTGGGGGTATTGTTAATATAGCTCTGTTGAAAAACAAAATTACATAGTCATTACTGTGAGCATCAGAACGATTTCAACTATCGAGATACAGCAATTGAATGACTTCATCCGGGAGAAAAATCCTAGATTATTGTATGACAGGATTTATGGTACATATTAAATAGGATAATGATTAAAATATAGTTCCTCAGTCTAAATCATAAAATATACCGACGTTTAAAGCATCCTGTTATAGCATAATGTAATTTATAATGACAGTGGGCTTACAGCATAATGTAATTTATAATTATATTAAAATTACATTAGGCTGTAAGTCTACGGTTTCTTGGAATCTTGAATTTCTTATTCTAACATAGAAATTATGCACAGTTAAACAGCCCGAAAAAAAAATCTTCTTAAGCTGTACCTTTCTGAGATTAAACCAGCTTTAGCTGTGAGATAGAGTTTTGCACTTACTTCTGGTAGTTCATAAGATGAAGTTAAGATTGTATCAGCTCCAAGTTTCTTTCGGAATTTGAAACTCTAGAAAAGACATAAAAAAGACTTAAGAATTTATTTTTCGCTAAATTATCAGCAGATTTAGCTCAGCTGAACACAAACATCACATTTACACACATAAAGTGTCAGAAAAAAGGTCCGTAAAGATTAGAAATACTTAAAAAAATTAAATGCGTTTGCACGAAAATAAATTACAAGATGAGGAAATTTCTATGAGAGAAAAATAATTAGCTTAAATTTTCATCAGTAAAAGGTTAGGTTATTTGGATATGGCAGAGCCTCGAGTGCCGTATGACTAAGAGAAGGGATGCCTTCGTGGAGGACTTCCTATTCACGTTACACATTGCGAAAAACCCAAAAACCCACCATGGGGCCAGCCCGATTGCCTGAGTTTGAACCCAAGCCAGCCCGAACTGTCATTATTCAGCCACTGGTGGGCCTTTTCATAATTAAACAACTATAATGATCATAATCATCATAGCACTGAAATCGATACTAAATTATTATTGCACTGAATAATTAGTTTAATAATATTATACGTAACTGCTTTCTTGCATATAAACGAATCGTTTTCGTCACTGCTTTGGCTGTGATCATTACTGTCGATTTGGAATAAGCGCTGTTATTGATAAAAAATTAAGTTGAGTCAAAAGCCACTCTATTTAACTTTTATAAATACATCTATTGAACTTCTATAAATTTTCGAACTTTTGAGAGACTTTTGGACCTTCATGTATATAAACATTAGAAAAATTTTCAGATAAAATGAAGAGAACATAGAGAGCATTTAATTTGCTTCATTACCTCTCGGATCATTCTTTCTGCTTTGGCTAGGTCGAAATCCCGAGCTGAAATCGAAAAAAAGTAGAAAATAAAAACTTTGTTGCCGAGATAACATAGTTGTAAGAATTAAGAAACGTTTTTTTAATTATACATAATGGTAATAAATTAAAATTGTTGTTATAGAAAAGTATTAACATATTTGTATCAAGAGGTACATGCAGTTTTTATTTGGCCGGCTATGTTAACGGCTTGGAGATTCTAGCCTTGGAGATAAGAAATGCATATTGTTCTCAGTCAGAAGTTGTAGATTGATGATTGCTGTGGTAAAGCGATGTTGAATGGATGGTACTGCATTTTGATAGAAAAAAATTAAGAAGATGTTTCTAATTTTAAAAATTGTTTAAATTAAAAATAAATAAAATTGCAACCTGAAAATTTACCGCAATCAATTAATCTTACGGTTTTCAAACAATTTCGGTTCCCTGCATCCTTTTTTATATCAGAATATTTCCATGGTGCCCTAGATCGGAATACAGGCTTACGTAATAATTATCCTTCGTAGATATAGGTATGGCGAAGGGTGGTGGTTGTTTAATCATAAGCCATGTGAGTATTGTCCAGACGCACTAATTATCCAAAAAACTGTCCTTCACTGGGCCCACAAGAGGCTCCACCAGTCTTTTCTCTGTTTTATGCTGTGTTGCATAGTTCTGTGCCTTTTGTGAACAGGGTATTAATTATGTTTCTGATTTCCTTTCTGAGAAGTTTGTTCTTGATAACATATCTTATAAAAAGATATATTTCACTTTTCGAGTCCGGAAGTTTTAGATGATCGTCAGCTGTGAGAGAGCATTTAAATAAGTAGTGTTAAGGGCTGCCTTTTTTTCCAAATACACACTGATCTGATGCAGCTAAATCCCTTGCATAAAAGTACGTGGAAAAGAGGCCATGCCTCGATATGAACCACATTATTTCTCTTGTAGTTGAACGGAGTGCAGTGCCTACTTTTGAAAACAATTTATATCCACCTTGAATACCATAAATCGGCCTATATATTAATATTATCAGGCGGTAATATAGGCCTATATAATAATTACAACCTAGCAGTTAACATGGCTCTGTTGGTTAAATTTAATAATGAATGCAGCACCCATTTCAAATTTAGTAACAATTTATATGAAATGTGCTGTATCACATATTTTATCAATCATACTGTTGAAATAAATAAATCACAATTAATAAGAGAGTGAGCCTTTTTATACTGCACATTGTTCGAAATCAAGTAATCAAACAGAAAAAAGGGTTTCATTTTCTTTTCTACATAGAATTTTCTTACGACTCTTGGTTTTCTGTCATAGCGATGGCCGAAAGCTTAGCTTTACGCGCACTTGACGTAAGAGATGCCTTAGTGGTCTCTCAATTATATTCCATAGTCTCCTCTATGAAATTTTGCTTTTACAGAGCAAGATAGCTCAATAATATCCCTCTACAGAAGTAAATTCATGTGAAGCTTTGGTTCTGATAGAACCTTGAATCCATACTGACTTGTCAACATTATCTTCTTAAAAGTAATTTTCAGTGGACAAGCTGTTAGGTGCGTAACTACAAAAACAGTTGTTTGTGCAATCTCCATTGGATGTTTTCTTATCCTAATATTAACACTTCTATGTTTCGATTGTGAAATTATACGGACTGCATTTTGCGGTACCCATGTAAGCCACATTAGAAACCACTGAATTAACCTAACAACCAATCTTAATTTAAATCAGCTTTTACAGTCTGAATACTTTAGATAATTTCCTTCCTTAATTTTACTTTAATTGTTCATGTATGGCTATGCGTGGAAAATGCCCTCTTACCTACCATCAGTCGTTAAAGAAATTAGACATCTTTAATTGTATATTTTAATTAATTTTTGACTTCAGTAAAAGCAGCATTAGATTAACGGACTAACTTTCGTTTTCTAGAGTCTGAGCTGCAATAAAAGATATACCAAAGCAAGAAATCGAAAATTTACTATTTTTAAAGTACGTGTAATTAATTACCTTTCAACCATCTAAGGAGAAACTGGTCATCATGGTGGGGTTGTAAGATATCTTGCACAGCTCTTCGGAACTAGGAGAAAGAAAATAAACATAAAATTATCCATTTTGGATTACACATGCTTAAATTTGCTTATAAATAAAAATGAGTAATGAAACTTTTAAAAGGTGTTTATGAAGGAAAAATCTTATAAAAACCAAAGGAAAATGTTGACCATCATGTCAGTGAAGCACCATCCAGGCTTTTTCTATCTAGTGGAATCTCTGTGACATCTACATTCAACCACTCAATGCCTACGTTAAATTTTAAAAATTGTGACGTTCCTAAATTTTGCTACCCGTTGCGACTGCACCGCCTCTGGTGCCGGACTCTGTAGCAGGGGTGTTAAATCAATAGAGATAAACCTCGATTTCCTGAAGTGTGTGAGACTAATATCTTCTCAGACTAACTGATAATTAATTGTTTAAATTTAGCAAAGTAAACAACCTGCTTCTTAAAATTTACGCCAGTCAGAAAAGGTTGTTACTTTGCCTGATTTTATGTTTTACTTTGGTGTACTTCTCTTCTCTGCTAATTAATTGTTTACTCGATTCATCATATCGAACGATGGAAAATGCCGCATCCTATCGATGGATCATATGACGCATGGAAGACAAATACTTCAATGTAAAATAGAGGGTTAAAAGATCTTAATTTGGTGTAAGCAGCTACTTTTTTTTAATATTAAATTCCGATTATTTAGAGAGAGACTGATATATTTCCGTCTTTTCCAGAAGCAACTATTCTCTGTTAGCCCCTGAAGAAGAGAGACCTGTATCAATCGTCCTTCATAGATAGAATTTTGTATAACATTTACCTCACTCTAAAGTTACGATTTTGTCACGAACATGTTAGAACTTAGTTTGTATTGAACTAAGAAGAATTTTCTTTTTGCTTTCAAGCGCTACTTTTGTATTGACACTTAACTATATTTTTCAGCGAAACGAACGGGAGAGGGAAATTCAATATTCGTAGGAAATACTATGATTGTAGACTTTCCCTTGTGTATTATGTGGTTAGTCTGACGTTAAACTTTTGTTAGGCACCTAATGATTGTGAGCTCAGGTTTAACTGAAAGCACAATTCCTTTAAGTTTTAGATGACATAAGAATAGTATATGCACAAATCAGATCATTTTCGTCAACAGAATAAATCTGCATTTTCGTCTTTTGCAAATTAGGGCTTAATCAGAGTGCTTTTATGAGCCCGGTGTAACATATTCGATACATTCAAACGATGTTGGGCGAGCTGCGTTAACTATGAGGCCAATTATTATCGGCCAAGAAGATTGCAGTACACTCGTATATTATATTACATTCAAACGGTGTTAATAAAATCCGAAATTCAAGGAATGTTACCAATTTGCATCATTTCCTACTCATAATTTCTGGTTTTTACTATTCCCTATTCGCACCTTATCTGAGAGAAACGTAGAGCATTCTTTTACAGGATTTTCATTTTTGTAGGTATATTTTGTGTTTTGTTTCCTGTTTTACTTTTATTTGAGCTAGGATATGAAAAAATTATTTTTGAAAATGCATGCACTGAAGTTTATTACGCTTTAATATGATTACTGGACTTGTTTACATTGTCAGCTAGGTCAGGTTAGATCATTCGAATATAGGAGAAAGCCACAGAAAAGCTAATGCAGCCAGCATATTCGCTTGGGTTGCCCAGACGGTATAGTGGTTAGGAGAGCCTACTGCAGTACCGAAGGGCCCGGGCTCGAATCCCGGAGAAGACGTGGATGTTTGTAAATGTATAGTGTCTACGGCATTGGGGGCATTCTAAATATGCGGCCAGCCGAAAGTCCTCTCGTGTGGTTTGGAAGGGGAGAGGGGTGAGACCCCCGGCGTGCTCTCCCTCAAAATTGGGGTGGAAAATAGAAGTCCGATCTCTCTTTGGAGTAGGCTCTGGCAACCATTCTTCCATAGACACATGACAACAATAACAAAAATATGAACAACATGTTCGCTTGTAATCGAGCTTATGTCGAACTATCAGTATTCTGCGATTTTACCGTTCGGCCGCTGGTGAGCTGGAAGTGTAAACACTACCAACGCCTTCTTAAACAGAAGCCCAACTACGAGATCGTGACGTCACAAACTGGCGGCTGACAATCGCCGTTGGTCACCTACTACTTGGCTTTAAAGTATATATATTTTTAAAGCTTTACTAACAGGATGCTATTCTCTAATCATGTAGACACATATTATTAATTTTTTACTTTATATATCTATATTATGTATACAGAGAGAGAGAGAGAGAGAGATGAAAATATATATTTTCAATTCATTCGCGGATATAATATTGGAAACATATTCATATCCACAAAATATATTATATATTATTAATTTTTGTATGGTCTTATATTGCATGTTTACAGTTAAAATAATGCTTTAAAGTACTGGTTGACTTTTGATTAGTAAGGAAATGTTGGAATCTCCCTGCATACTAATAATATTCATATGTTAAGTCACTTAACACTTTTAGAAGCTTTTAAATTTTAGCAGGGTAGATTTATAAGGACAAAAGCTTCCATTAAAGAAACTAATTCTATATACACATATATATACAAGTTAAATTACAATTCTATCTTATTTTTAGTAAATAGCAAGGTGTTAGCCGAGGTTTCCAATCCTCGCTACCAGAGTGTACGTGGTAGAGCCTAATTATATCAGGAAAAGTGCTATGACATAATAGGATACCGGACGTCCCTTGCATTAATACTCCATCCCTCCCTCCTTCCCGTAATGAAATTCACAATTTTGAAATAAATTTTCCTCTGCTGTCAATTTACCAAGTATTTTAATAACATTCTCAAAATGCTCTTATTCTTATTTCATTCAAATTTTAAATTTTTTTCATATAAATTAACATTAAATAAAAATTTTTCATTAAAGT
>KK117594.1:171153-207639 GCA_000611955.2 Stegodyphus mimosarum | reverse complement strand
TCACTCAGATTACTATAACAGTATTTCTTTTCATATACTTGCTGTTCTGCTATGTTTTTAGATATTGCTGCTTCAAGTTGCTCATTTTCCCTTCTCTCTTTTTTCTTCAGCGGCTCTTCACGAGATGATTTTGTGGTAGACAAGTATTTGGGGCAAGTACTGAAAATTGAAGGAACTGCATTTTCTTTCAATCGTACTTGTTTTAATGGAACTTTCATTTTCTTCCCCGTTTTTTCATCGTAGTATTCAGAAACACGCTGAAAATCTTTCTCGTGAAAATGTAATTCACAGACCTAAACCCCCGCAAATGTAAACATAGACCTAGTTACTAATTTTAAAGTAATAAAAGTAGGATTTCTAGTTATGCAATTTATATTTTAACAAAACAAGTAATAGCAAGCACATATGTGTTTGTCTCCCAGTAGGGAGGGGGGAAGAAAAGGATTCTTAGTGACATAAGTTTTAATAATATTTGAATTTTCATGCATTAGGAACCTAAATTATTTCTTATTCTACACAAAACTATGCACTTTATATTACAATTTAAAAAACCATAAGCATATTTATTGCTTTCACAGTTCCTTTAGAAAAACTTTTAAGATCAAAATATATTAAATATTAAGTTAAATAATTTCATTTTCTGCCATATATGTATGAAGTTAAAAGTTCCAAGTTATAAAATTAATCAAAAAGTAAAAATTTGGAGATTTTTAAAAAGTAAGTGAATATTTAGCATACAATTCGATACATAATTATTAACCACACAATTCGATACATAATTATACTAACTGATACGTGATTACACAATATTATACATAATGTATAGTATAGAAATGAAATTCCTTAATATTAACGTATCCATTCTTTTAAATACAGAAACAAATACCTTAATAAATTTAAATTTCGAGTTAGGCTTAACTTACCCGAGAATACTTCGAAATGGTATAATTTTCTCGCGGTATCGATTTTAGCCATCTATTTAATACATCTTGTTGCTTTGGAAATCTATATACTGACACTTTAGGACCATCAGTATAATTTCCTCGGCATAATGGTACACAGCACTTTAAAGGCATAATAGAAATCGAAAAAAAAATATCAATAATAAATTAAGAAGACTTGGTTCACTAACGCGCCTTCTCACGACCAAGGACGAAATGCCCCTTAATTGCTAATGTCATTTAGATGGCCTTCGTTTAGGGGCGATCTTTCGCACCCCATCGAGAAGGCCAACAGTTTGTGACGTCACTAAACTACGAGCCTTCCGTAGGGAGGCTTGTGTTTAAGAAGGCGTTGACACTACCTATTCTGGAAATTTCACCACGGTCATCAGATGCTATCCTAAACGGATATACTTTGGGGGGAAAATGAACAGAAAACTTCAGAAGTGATTAATATTAACTAAATACGAAATTAAGTATAATTTTTTTTAAGAACGGGAGAAAAATAATACATGTGCTTGTTTGAATTTGGTAAATTCTTTGCCTGAACGTCTTCAAGCCATATTATTAATGTAAAATGAATTTTACTAAGTATTAAAAACTGTTCGTTTACTTTAATACCACGCGTCATTTTAATTCACATTATAAATACTAATTTTGTAAGTGAAGGTGACTCATTAGCGGCCAAGTGAAGCAATAGTAATTCGTCCTGGGGTCGAATCCAGACTGCTGCTTAGACGTTTTCAGAGTTTTAGCCTCATGTAGGGTAAATGCGAACTGATTTCTGTTAGAAAGTTTGTCATGGGACAATTCTCGCGTGCTGTGCCATAACAAACAAACAGCTCCAAACGAAATTCAGCCTACTATAATTGACGACGATAAACCCATCTCCAAGACAGAGCGAGCAATTATACAGCTGCGTGTTGTGCATTTCTTTCTTTCTAGTTTCTTAATTGGATATGGCAAAGTATACGTGTTAACTTCTCAGGGGAAAGAAAGAACTTCTTAAGGGAACATTTATTTGTCAGTTTATTACTATCATTTGATCACTTTGTTATACCTTCTAGCGTGTTTATTTATTTAGTTGGTTATCCTGTATTCAAAGATCTGTTAGTATTTAACAACATTTTAAAGTTAGAAATTACACTTTTATTAATTTTTAATTTGTGATAAAAGTGGGATGCCGAGTAAATTGATACTAGGTAAAGGTTAAAATTGATACTAGGTAAGATAAAAATATTCTAAAATCATTAAACAGATTTTTCAGTTTCCGTAAAGTTAGCAAAAAAAAAAAAAAAAAAAAAAAAAAAAAAAATAAAAAAAAAAAAAAAAAAAAAAAAAAAAAAAGAAAGAAAGAAAGAAAGTTGTCTGAGCTACTGTACTTGAAAATCTCATTTTCAATTTTAATCTGCTTAGTTTATACATCAGCAAATTAATTTTCAGTCGTTATTTAGGTATTGTTGGTAATATACCTCGCATAATTTTAATTAAATAATATTGTCCTCTTTCCTGTAAGTTTTTATTTCTCTCACATGAACGCATCACATTTAAAAGGAATGTTAACTAGAAGCTTGGCGCAAAGAACGCTGACCATGTGATGCCTGCGTTACTAAGCCATTCTTTTTTAAAAGCTTAAACCAAATCGGTGGCACAACTTCTTGCAGCACCTATTCATCAAATTCAAGGATTCGAAGAAGTTTCAAACATTGCTTCATTGCGAAATTTGACTTTTAATTTCCTCTTTTGACAAAACGAAAATTGCATTTTTCAACACTGATAGAAAAGGTCGTAAGGAACTTCCCTTGATGACAATCAAGTATAAAAATATGTAATGTATGCATAATAAGGTATGATGGACGAACGAAGAGAGAGTAGTCAAGCTAGTAGACAACTGGCAATCGAGAATTAGGCCATGCTACTAGGCCATTGATGATAAGTGGAACATGTATTATCGCAACCGCTAACAATTTTTACATTGATCGTATCCATATTCAGAAAGAGTAATTAAATACCTGGTCTAAATCTATCACTCTACAACCCACAATTTTAGCTTGTCATTGTTAGAGGAATAACTGCATCGGAGAGCGAATTTCAGGATTTTCCTGGTTTTTGTAATTGCCCAGTAAAGTATATGAATACCAGTTTCTTTCCTTTATTATTTTATTCCTGGGGCAACTGTTATGCTATATTTCGTATTTAATTAATTATAATATTACGTACGTTAGAATTTATGCGAAAAATAGTACAAGTAATGTTTTCCTAAAATCGAAGCTAGAACTTTGTTAAGATTCCAAGAAAGGCTTTGGTCTAACGACGGAGTACCAGATTTTTGGAATAACAGGAAAGGGGGGATCTCAGAGAACAAAATGGCTGCATGGGAGTTTCTGTGTTTCTTCCTATGTAAGTGAATATGAGCCAGTACAAAGATACGTCTCTCCTCAGGTCGAAAATTCTAATACGCTTTGTAATAATTAACTAGTTTGGTTTGGTCTATTTGATTACGGTAAAGCACGCTAGGACTATCTGTCTAAAGGAATGGATGCCTTTGCGGAGGACTTTCCAGGGAAACTGGCGCGTATCCATATTATACACTGATAAAACCACGAAAGTACCCATGTAGCCAGCCCGCTAGCCTAGAATCGAATCTAGTTTGAACTATCAGTATTCAGCGTTTTTCCGCTCGGTCATTGGTGAATCTGCCATAATTTCCAAACTAAACCAGCCCGCAGAAAGACTTTCACGATAACATGCTTTTCTTTAAACAAGTAACCTTCACGTGTTTTCTCATAACAACAAAGCAAACAAAAAATAACAAGAGACACTTCGAAAACTTCTATAAAAATTCTGAAAAAGAAAATGCCAAACACATAATATAATGCACCATTTCATTATGTTCTGGGTAATAAGCAAGTGATTTAATCAGCTCTTGAATCTGGCACGGACCAGGAGCCCAGAAATAACATGCGAGCACTGAACATAAAATTTAAAATAAATTTGTTGAAAAACAAAACTTTATTTATTTCCTGAAAAAGTTGAGAAATTACTGTAGTGATAAAAATATGACTGATTTCACATGACTTTATGTCAATCACATGACTTTAAGTATTTTGTAATTAATTTCACGTGACTTTAAGTGTTTTGTAATAAGATGAGATATATTATTAATATAACAAGAAAAGTTCTTCTACATTGCAAGGGTTGATTTTGACATGAGAAAATATGACAGTCTTATTTCCATTTTTCGAGCTATATTACGTCACGTTACATTACGCTACCCCAATATTAATCATTCATGCAGCATGGCAAAATGCCAATTCTTGCTATTGTGCTAATGTTGCTGCAATAGATCGTTCATCTTTCAAAATATGAAAATATACTGCGTGCATCAGTGCAACAAACTGTATAATTTAAAAGCAATCTATTTTTTTAATTTAATCTACTTTCATCTACTTAATCTACTCGTATCTCTACTTTATAATCTACTTTTATCTATATTTTGTTTTCAGTAGTATATTTACCGAATATACTTCGTAGCTATAATTTATAATGGTGCCATATATTACGTAATCCACCATAGTTATTGAAGTTATTCCTTTTTTATTCAACGCACTTTTTTTAAATGATTTTACTTCCAGAAAGGAACTTGATATTAAACCAATTTTTTATAACAAATTTACTGCAGTATAAAAATTGAAGTTTCGTATTTAACATTTTTTTCTGCTTATAAAACGTTTGCCATCAAATATAAAAAATAGTATGTCAGTTATTCGAGCCTCATTTATCCGAAGTAGTTGAAACTTTGAAAACAAACCAAAAAAAAAAAAAAGTCTGGAACCAAATAGCGGATAAAATAGAAATGATTATTTTGACAAATGGTGGTGAAAATTCTGTATATAAGACGCTAGTGTATAGCAAGCGAAATTCTTCAATGTCTTCCAACCATTCTTCTAGTACCAGTTTGCACGAAGGCATCCCTTCCCTTAGGCAGGTAGCCCTCGAGTGCTTTGCCATAATCAAATAAAACAAACTAAACTAAACCTAGTGCCAGATATTTTCTATTGGATCTTTACGTATTCACTATATGACCTGACTTGGACTTTCTTATTGGTAGCCCATTAGCTGCAGAACGGGGTTCGCTGAACATTGATAGCTCGACCTGGGTTCAAATCTCAGAAAACGGCCTGGCCGCATGGTTGGTTCTCCCCGTGGGTAACGTGGATACGAACCAGTTTCCCTTAGAAAGTATTCCACGAAGACATCCTTCCCCATAGGCAGATAATCCTCCAGTTCCTTTGCTTTAATCAATTAACCAAACCTACCCTTTCTTATTGGAGGTCCCAAAAAGCTCACCAATAATCAATATTTTTTTAATAGTTGAACGCTTTATTTAATAACCATTAGCCTTGCTCCGTTAGAAGAGCCAGAAGTGGTGACCATTTCATTCTGAAAGCAGGTGGCCACCTTTTCCTCCTATGAACGGACGGACAATTACAACCATGCTTTCTCTGACATTCGAGCCCGGGCCCATCACTACGGCAGTCAGGGTCATTAATCACTAAACCGGCTGGATGGCACTAATAATTAATATTCGGCGTGTTATTTTAACTCAGATTTGGCCTTTCTAATTTGAGAACTTGGTTTGACTTGTTCAGATTTTATTCAGTCAGTTTTAGGCTTCAGATCTGAACATTAAAAATTCTGTTTCGTGAGAGCATTGAACATAATTATGTCATCGAAACTCAATCAAAGTACTCTGGTCGGTTAGTTGACTAAAGCTTTTGAGGGTTTTCTGCTTAACTGGAGGAACACCTTTATGGAGGACTTTCTAAGGAAACCCGGCTCATAATTACATTATCCATGAAGAAATGTGAATATGTAAGTAGCCTGTTCGTTGAAATTAGAATCGGGATCGAAATCTACCAGCATTCAGCACTTCATCCCCCTTTTTAAAGTAAATGAATAGCATATAAATTAAATTTAAGGAATAAATTTTTAAAGGAAATAATTTAATTTTAAAGGAAATAAATAGCATATCGAAATAAATCGATTACCTGCATCCATTCTGCTCTCACTCATTTCGGATCAAAAAGGTAAGCTTACGTAACCAATTTTCTGAATTCACTAACCGTGTTTTGGAACACCATGTATCGATAAAATTTCCCCGGGAAATTAAAAAAGGGCATAATTTAGAATGCCTCAACAGCTTTCACATGACTTTAAGGGTATAAATCTTCTATAATCGAGACACTCATTTTAAGTCGTGTCGAATATTTAAAAACATTTCCGTGTTTGTACAAGACTAGAATTTGAAAAGAGCCAGAGAGTTACAAGATTTATGCATTCGACGGTCTGATAAGATTTTAAAGATTAATTGGTTCATTTGTCTTAGAGAAAGTAGGAGACGATTGTTTTTATCTAGCACTCTGGGTGGCCAATGATGGCAGTGTGATTCACTTCAGATTATACCCGTCAAATATTTTAGTACGAAATATACAACTATTTTCCACTTCACAAAATTTCGTTTACATCATTTCTTTTCTTCAAACAACCTAATGTTTACCAGTTTACGAAAGATATACGAAAATTAGTTTAGTTGAACGAAAAGCGGGAACGTCATTCAACATTATTTTATGGAAAGATTACGGAAAGTAAGGCTGTAACTGAGAAAAAGGATAAAGATTTCGGATGGTCTCGCGAAATGTTTTGATTGCTGTACGTCAGGAGGAAGAAATTTTCAATCACAGAAATCAAGTTAGTCGTAATTTTAAAGTAGATCATGTAGAGTAAGTAGAACATGAACTTCGACTCTTAGCAGTGAGGAAGTTTAAGGCATAGATTTTCAATGTATTTCCTCTCATTGCGAATCCGCGGCATGATTTCCTCACCAAGAAAGGAGACCGTGGTCATGCAGAAACCTAATAACATCATTAACGTTCACTGCCCGATGCTCTTGCTAAATTTAACTTAGATATTTCATACAGCGTTATTTCAAATATGCAGTGGAAAGATTTGAGACGCTGTTTGCGAAACCTAACATCTGTGATGCCTGATTCTCCAAGACTTGCTTCCTCGAGTAGCAAAATTCAGAATTTTCGTGAGCCAGGATTGTCTGCAAGCTTACTCTCATCGGTCTGAACCAGTAGATTTTCCTGCTTGTATTTTATGCTCTTCTAGACAATCATTAATGGCTAACTATTTGGATGAGTATTTTGCACTAATACTTTTCAACTGAATTACCCAAAAATACTGAAGAGCCATGCATATTTCATTATCCAGAAGTCTAATAAGTTAATAGTAATTTGATTGGCATTTGTAAAAAAAGGCAGTCATGCTAACAGTGAATAAAGTGACTTGAAGAAATACAAATGACTCTGAAATATTAAATCCATTGATTTCTAAGCTCTTTGATGATGCACCCTTAAGTGATGTTATGGTGCCGAAAAAAAAAGGAAGGAATGCTTTCAGGATGATAGAAATAATTGGAAACTATAAAGTTGAGAATTACCAAGAACATGGAAAATTTGCTCTTGTATTATGAAAAAAAAATGGCTTACAACAACAACACCGATCGGAAAATAAATTTCCTGTATTTCGTCTTCATTTTTTCTCTACTCTGTCAGTGATAATTACGGCCATTATGATATACCTTGCATAGAAAGATACTATCAAGGGACGTCAAATCCACCAGTGTTAAAAGACCACAGCTGGAATCTCGTGTATGAAATATCTATAGATTTCTTCAGCTAAGAAGTAAAGGAAAACGTCGTGCAGGCAAGTAATTTGAAGGTTGCTCTATGCTTGTATTTTATTTTGCACTATTCATGACTGGAAGAAAAACTTCGACAGTTCGTGTGTTGCCTATATAACACAATATATAATTGTACTACATTTCATTAAAAGTGAAATTATCTAGTAACCTTATGTAATGTTTTCATCATTATTTCCAAACTCACCGTGTCAAAATTCTTAAAAGAATGGCCAGTTTCATTTTTCTAGACAATGGTAGATTTATGAAACTGAGGAGAACTGAGTGTTATAAGAAATCTATATATTGTTTACTGTTCTTTCTTTAAAATTAATAAATAGTTTAGCGTCCCCATTGGAATGTGGAGCTCCTTGCTGTTGCAATGGCCTCTGTCAGTACGAAGCAAAAAGTTTATATTTGTAGTTCGGCGTACTACTCAGTATCAAGTTGCGTAATCCCGTACGAGATGAGTTTAGTGCTCCATCGACTATTCGCCTCAAAATTTCAGCAATTTGTGTGTTTAATGGCATTAATGGATAACTATTTTGGTTTAATGGCATTAATGGCTAACCGTTTTCCTGACTTTTGAAACTACACTATGGGTATCCCACTTCTGTTGAAATTAGTTGGCTGCAGATTCGTCTTACCTATTTTTGTTTCTCATGTTATTTTAGATTTCTTTTTGGAGACTTAAAAATATTCATCAATATTTTTCTTTTAAATTAATAATAATTGTTTTTCCGCTGTATGCCAGTTTCGCTGACGAAAGTTTTCACAGAAAAGATTATTATTTTTTTTAAAGTATATCATATTTGTTTTTCGTAAATAAGGGAGCAGCCTGTAAGATCAAAAACTGAACTTGTTAATAAAGGGACAGAAATATCATACTGATATATTTAAATCAAGATAGATTAAAAATTATGTTAATGCTACTTTTTTTTTTTCAATAAACGATTTAACTGTTTTACTATCAAGTTCACTTCATTTTCAAACTTTAATTACTTTTATTACAGAAGCTTTTACGTGAATAGTGACTCATAAAAACCTGGAATTGCTACACTATACTAATAGTTAGACCTGAACTCTGTAACGTGAATGCAGATCATACCCAGTGCTCTGAGCGGTAAGACTTCTAATAATCTGACAGATTTTCAACTCATGGTGAAACGGCTGGTCGTATGGGAGTTTTCAGGATTTTCAAATATTAATTCTTATTCAAATAAGAATCAATTTCTTTTCGAAAATCCTCTGCAAAGATATCCATGTCCTTAGCCAGAACGTGCTTGTTGCTTTGTCCTATTCATATAATCCAGTCCCTTAGAAAGCATGCTTTTACGCAAACAGTCGTTGTATGCTCTGCTATTATCTAATAAATCCAAATCCAAAATTCTAAAATTAAGAAAGTGGGAAGTCTGAAATGAAAATTGAGCCAAATGTTGCGTAAACTGTAATAATAGATGTTAAGTTGTAGCGACATTAGGTTAATTTGGAAGCAGGAGAGATGACAAATAAGCACTGCCCCCTCCGGGAATCGAACCACGGACTTCTCGGTTACGCATCGAGCGTGCTAACCACTACACCACGAAGGCATGCGAAGAAGGCGGGAGAAATACCTTATATACTCCCCCTTTTAAAGGGCGACTGGTGTTGGAGAATCATCATCCATTACCTTATTTAGTTCGGGAGCCACTGTAGAGACATTAAGTATTTTTGAAAGCAGAAGAGATGAAAAAATGAGCATTGCCCTCGCCGGGAATCGAACTACGGAGCTTCTCGGTTACTCACCGACCGTGCTGACCACAACACCAGGAACGCATGCGCAGAAGGCGGGAGAAATACCTTATAAAGTAAATTGTTTAAGGCAAAACACACAAAGGCCATCTGTTTAAAAGAAGAGATAACTTTATGAAGGACTTTTGGCTGATATTCACCTTACATATGAAGAAAAGCACAAAAATTCTCATGTAGCTACACCGTTCTCAGGAATTTGAACACCGGTGAAACTGCCAGTGTTTAACGATCTTATTTCTCGGTCGCTGGTGAACCATAATAACTGAGATTGTTTTCCTTAATTACTGTGGGGTATCATTATGTAATAATGAGCAATATTTTTACATGCAATAATCATTTCAATCTGCTGATTTATTGATCCCTAATTTCTATGAATAAATGCGTTGTGTCACATAAATTCAGTAACAAAGTTGTTTACTTCTCGGTTTTTAGTGTTCGAAGGTTAAATGAAAACGGTGTGTTTACTAAGAACCGCCAGAATTTTCAAGTATAATGGATAAAACTTCTCAAAATGAATGGAACAAGGAACAGAATCAAAAACAATTCGACAAGGAAGTATGTCAAGTCTTAATAAAAATGTTTCTGTAACGAATTCTCTTAACTTTTCCTCCTTTACAAACAAGGCTTTTAACACGCAGTTTGAAAAGAAAAAAGACCGATAAAAGCGATAAAAAAACAGACCGATTCTAAACCAATAAAAAAAAAGGATAAATAAACTGCAAACTAAAATACATTGTGACGCAAAGCCATTGGAAAACATCACGTTTAGACAATAAGCCATTGAAGAAATATCAAGAACCTCTTCCAGGATCATATTATTATCCTGTGACGGTAGAAGGATCATAAATTTCACTGACCAAACACAGTAACAAAATCAACAGGTCCGCTTATCGAATGGAATATTAATTTTCGTGCTATTTTACGAAGGGTAATAGGTCTTTAAGCAATGACCTTGTGATGGTCTTTCATAATAGAAATTAAACGAAGAAGAAAAAGAATACCAAAGGGGAATACGTAAATCTGGATTCTCTTGAACATGCCGAAGCTTCAAGTAACCCGCCTTTATTGATTAACAGTTGCATTTACAAATCTTTTGAAGCATTCACTTGAATGCTAATTATACATTGCAACACTAAATAGCCAACTTTTTAAGTTCTGTTTTATACATTCCACTTTCGCAATGAAATAGTGCACAACAATTTTTGCGTTAAAATGAAAACTGCATTTGGAATGGTTTTAAAAGTTGACTACAAATCCCAACAGCAGTGAAAAATGAAAAGTGATCATTGAGTGAGTACATTTGGGTGTCTGTTATTTTCAGTTAAGTTTCAAATTCAATCAACACACATATTTTTTGTTATTCACGATTTCGATTCGCATGTTTTTACTGAATCAGTTAATAATTACTGACGAAAACTTGTGTACAGTTTATAATGGACAATCTTTTATATGCATTATATAGCACTTATAAAAGCGGGACACAAATGGGATTTTTATTAAATGACACGGCAGCAAAACGTGGCACATTATTAGCTTACGTTTTTAAGAAAATCTGTCGCCAGTTACACCTGCTCTGACAATAATATTTTTATCTATCCATTAAAAAAATCATTCTGTGCATCGAACAGCCGGACTTGTATTATTCTGTGTATAAGCAAGGTCACCCACATTTCTCTGTCCACATAAAGTAATGACTGATCACACAACAGAAAGCTAGTTGGTGTTCTAACATTCAAGTTTAGAACTTCAGATCATGAGTTGAATAATGCAAGTAAAGTCTATTTTCAGACGGCCGGCATTTGTAACTAGTCTTAAAAAAGATCATGGAAGATGGATAGTTTAAAAAGAAAACTTTCATCTTACAAGTGATGTTTTTTAGCTACTTGTATTTCAGAAGAGCATAAGCTTGGACTTTTTAACTATGAGCTGTTACTTTTGAAAACAATTTGGGCAGTACCATTTTTTAAATTTTAAAAGTAAAGCTCTTTCGTATAATAATAAAAAAACTTGAATTGTAAATTTTAAAGGGATTGTCTTTCGTAAATAATATTGCTTTCAAGTAGCAATATCAATTTGAAATTTCTGATTTTCATCGATTGAATTTGTTGCAAGACCTCAATAGTTATTTTAATGTCATTTTTAATTCTAGCACGCCTTGAATTTAAACAAATCCACCTACCTCTTTTAGAGCTATCCGCTGGTCCTCTTGCTGCTTATAATCGAAGGTGCCGTTCATTAGGCCTAGTTCGATGCTGCTGTAAGAGGAAAATGAAAAATTAAGTAAAGTGCAAAAATACCTAAATTTATGTCTATTTTGCAGTTACATTCCATACATTTCCTGCTTTAGTTTGCATTCTTTATTTTTGCCTCTGTATTTATTAGCTAAGTTTACTTTTATTTTAAAATAGTACAGCAAAAGGGTAATCAATACAGGTAAATCAGGTAATAAATACAGGTATAGGTAAATCAATTAATTAAAAATGCGTTAAAAGACAAAAATGGAGTTAATTTGTAACGGATAAAAGAACCAAACTGGTAAACTACCATTAGAAATTAGTATGATTTACTATTCGCATACAATAAAACTCCGCTTAACTAAAGTTCGGCTTGCTTAGAACGATGAAGATTAGTCAGCTTGGAAAGTAGTCGTCTCCAATTTTTAAATACCAGCTTCTTTTCGTGTTTCCTTATTTAGGGATAAATACAAATTACATACAGTTTAAAGAAGTTTAAATACAAATAAAATACAGTTTAAAGAAGTGATCACAAGATATTTGCATGCAAAAGCTGGGAATCATGAAATTTCTGGCAACGAAATGCTTTCAATTAACTATGTTTGTTCATTAACAGATTACATTAAATGAAATATGATGAACATTTAAAAATGCTTCCTAAAAATAAATTAACTCCAAAAATAGATCCCAAAGACTTCGATGAATTAAAAATAAGCATATTTTAAGTGAAGTTTTGCATTCTACGAATAAATTGGTGTGTCGATTTTTCACTAGTATTAATGAAATCAGAGTGGTAATTCTCACACTTATCTGTGAATTCTAAAACCAAGTTTTGAATGTCGTTATCTATGAAATTTTAGATCTATATGAATCATGGAGTTCGTGAAGAATTATTTGTAAAAGTTCTTAAAACCATTGCTCTGTACTGGAGATTATAATCCACAGACGATAACATAATCGCCAAAAAATTCATGCTCGAAAGCGATGGTTGTGGGGTAGTGAAATATGACGCTGATACGCATTTACGTTCTTCCAAGAATATGATGAGATGCATTAAAAGTTTTTGAAAAAGTTCTGCGTGGATGGTGCACTCGAAGAAATGAATTTCAACACTTCATGGATTTCAGAATCAACATTTCAGGGATAATGGACAACATTGTTCAGGACAGCAACATCATTTCATGATACAGGTGATAGATTTTAATATTTCAGCTTTAATTGGTTTCGTAATCATCCTAACTGAACAAGACTTCGTTTATAGTAAAAGCTAATAAATTCAAAAATGACAAGGTTTATTAACATTAATAATACTCATTATTCGTACAAATTGTTAACCCTTTGCACCCGAAGCCTTTCTGGCGAATTAGCAACTGGAGACGACTTTCTGTTTTGATGAATTTCTTACAGCTAGGAAAATGATTTCACAGAAATCTATAGTTCTGGTCCTGCGGCTTTTTCGACGGATACGACCGGTATTCTTTGCCGTATTTCTTCGAATTTTGTGCACTTCATCCTTTCCGAATTTTCTGTCCGTTCGCGAAATCACTTTCGCTTTCATATTTACTATCTATAACCCGGACATTTCACCTTCTTCACCTCTTACTTCATCGCTATTTTGAGCTCTTCTCTATCGTCAAGTAGTCTATGCATAAACGTAATTTCGTTGTTCGTCAACGAAAAATCGACCTCATCTTCATTTGAACTGATTCCTCTATCGTATTCCATGCTTATTGAACTTTGAAAATATTATTCCTATCGTCACGATTGTTGAGTTTGAACTAACGGTGAAGACGCATACATAAAAATAAACCTAAAAAACGTTTCTAAGATTAAAGAATTGGCAGTTGTTTACGCGCATATATTGATGAATATACTCATGAAACGATATTGTCCAAACCAAACTCAAATAAACATCGTTACCGCTTGAGTTATCGCCTCAGATCGAGTGGTGATTGATTCCCCTCTCGAATCACCGCATCAAATGAAAAGGTGACCACTCTCGAGTACAAATGGTTAATACTTTAGAGAAGTCTAATCATTCAATTGCTTTCTTTAGATCTGCTGGATTTAACTAATTGCGCACAACAACCCCTCTTTTTCGAGAAAGATACTGTCAGTTACTGCTGTTAGTAGTAGTACTCTGAATTGTAAATATTTAATATTCATGACATCTGCGCTTGCAGTATTCATCGGATTTCGTCAAGATGGAGTGTTATGATTGACAGATAGTGCGTAAATCACATTCAAGAGCACCACTCAGTTTTTCTGTTTGGATTTCCTTACTTTTCGTTTCAGAAAGGCTAATTCATTCAAGTATGACATTAAAAGCAAAAAAAGACAACGTGTAAATCCAAAGATCTAGAAATTTCGTTTTCGTAATAACGAAATTTTTAGATCTTTAGATATATAATAGAGTATTGTTGAATATCTAATAATCAATTTTTTTCCCGCCATCAGCTCGGTGCTATTTTGTAAGCTTAATGCAAAGCTACCAAAGACTATCTGTCTAAAATGAAGATTGGCTCTGTAGGGCACTTTAAGCAAAACCGAGTCCTATTTATTTTACGCATGGTCTTTGAGTAAGTTTGTAATTTACCTAAAGACTGAAATTTTTTCACCTGAATGTCTTCATTTCCTTCATTTCTTGAACTAAAACTACCCAGGATTACACACACACACAGATGCACAAAACAAAAATTGAAAGCTTTCGGATTTTATATTATTCCCAAATGGGTGTTCGTTTTGTGTGTTGCCTTTATTTAGTAAATATCACGTTCTTCGCCCTTTAACAATAAAAGTCAGCTCAAGAGCAATATCGCAAAATAGTTTTAAAATGAGCATATCTTTAGAATTTCCGAAACAGTCTCGCGCGCTGGAGATAAAAGTGTTTTTTCTGTACAACATCGCCATTGCTCGCTTTAAAATCCTTGAGTTTGTTAGTAAAAAATTCGTTAAAGTTTTACAAAACATGAACTCGATAATAAAACAAATTTCAAGTTTCAAATTTGGGCTTCCAGATTCCATATTCGGGTGGAAACATTCAATATTCTAAATTTGATGGCTCTAGGTATCGTTGTTTTGTCACAATGCGAGAAACATACATACACTTATGCAGATTCTTCATTATTTAATTTCTTTAAATATAATACAGAGCTCTAATATTTGGTGACAATAGTTTAAAAAGTGATTCGCCGTTTATAGTGAATCAACGTAAAATGCCAAAACAAAATTAATAGCCCTTCTACGCAAATTGCCCCTTTGGGCTAACAAATAAATAATGTCTCTGTTTAAAGATTTTGAAATTAAATCAGTTAAATTTACTGTGTTTTCAGAAACGATTCTGAATGATTTTAGGAATGAATCATGAAATTGAATCTGTTTCCGAAAAAGCGACTAAAAACACTTCATAAAGATGAGAGAATATGTTCATGTTATGAATTTTTCTATTTATTTAGTTTTAGTATTTAAATCGATTATCCGATTTCGTCTTGGTTTTACAAGATTCACATAATCAATGTTGCACTTAGTATTTTTAAGCGCGAATGGATTATTCTTTCGCCTTCTGTACTCTATCAGAGAATGCCAGAAAAAAAAAATTACATTAAAGAAAAATGCAGAAACCCAGACTCTGTGACATGTCATGAAACTCCAGTTTAGGCCGAAAAGGTTGATGCACTTCAGTAACCTTCACACATTATGTACATCTAATGTCTTGTTCCGCCTTATCCAGTTATTTGCGGACAGGTAGAGCAAAGAGAGTTTGAATAACGAACTTCGCACTGTTGTCGGCTTTGGGGTTAATATTCGTATTTTACCTTATTTTACTGATGTTGTTGACTTTTGGTTTTTATTACGTCATAGATCTATTATGAATTTCCATAACTCTTCTTTCCCATTTACAACAGAACTATCAGCACTAATTGGAAGGGCAACTCATTCGAATAACTGAAAATTCTAGATTTACTAGATGTCTGGGGATTGACCAGGACAATACTGGATTTGTAATTACATCTGGGGTTGTGTACTGGATTGAATAAGTTGCTGGATTCTTAAACGAATAATTATAAAAGTTGAAGAAATTACTAATTTCAAGAGGAAAAGGCTGAATCCTATGAAGCCTTAGTAATGCTTTCACTGGATTACTGGTCACTGGATTACTTAGTAATGCTTTTACTGAAATTTGGATAAGGGCAGGCAATTTTCGAAATCTTGGTGAATAATTTTCTTAATACACCTTAATATCATCTACATTTTCAAAAAATAAATTAATTAATTAAATTAAATAAATAATTAAATTCTGTTTCAAAATGTGCGTAGTTTACTTCTGAATATTGCATTGACATAACATAACTCATGGACTGAGCTATATAATGTCTTTTTTAGACCCTAAAGCCATCTGGAGCCGTAGTGCCATACAACATTTGTCAAACTGGTGTAACGTTGGGGACAAAATTGGAACTTCAATTCTCACTAAAAGATCAACAATCTGATATCGAGCAGTGGACACACTGCTCGAAATAAACCATTTTTATCTCAAGCGAGCAAGACTATTGCCATTCGGAAAAATGTATGACGATTATCTCTCAATTTCAATTAACAAACTTGGTTCTTTAAACCCAATGTGTTACTTCGGCATTATATAATTTCCCCCTTTTACATCATAATTAGTTTAGATGGCGACCGCACGAGCGGCTAGTTTTTAAAGAAATAACATAGCGAATATAAAAATATGTATGGCAAACTCTAACATTCTATAGAGAATTCTAAAGGTATGCTGTTTTTAAATATTTTTAGCCCAGAAGGGCTATTAGTCTCAAAATGGTATTTTGCGTCGAATCACTTTTCAAATTGTTGCCAACAAATATTATCGCCCTGTATTAAATTTAAAGAAACTAAATAATGAAGAATCTACATGAATGTATGTATGTTTCTCACATTGTGAAAAACATGGACTGCAACCAAACACATGCACCTGGAAACCCGAATATGGAATTTGTTTTATTGTCTATTTCATATTCTGTAAAACTTTAATGAATTTTTGATTAACGAACTCAACAATTTCAAAGCCAGCAATGGCAACATTGTATGAAAAAAAATTATCTCCAGCCCGCTCACCTGCCTATCAGAAATTCTAGAAATATGCTGTTTTAAAATATTTTTAGGCCCTAGGGACATGAGCCAAAATGCTCTCGAATCGGATTTCAAAACGTGTATGTGTGTGTAAATAGTAAAAACGCCCCTTTGGTATAATTCAAAATCTCGAAGCTTTCAGAAATTTGTTTATTTATTTAGCATTGAATTTTTTTACGTGTATTTATGATAAAACAATCGAGCTAATCATCTCAAAATTTCCATATTTACAGCTTTCTATAATTTTAAAAGTAATCTTCTAATCTTTTTCTAATGCAATTTACTAAATTTTGGAGGTTTTCAAAAATTGTTTAATTGATTAGTTGTCGTGCGATTGTTAACAATGACGAATTCTAAATCACAGATTTAATCTATCATTTTTAACTACCTGTCGAATTCAAATGATGATGAGATCGTATATTCAAAGCAAATACAAATAAGGGGGAATCTTGCACACTTCGATAGATAAGAGAGCATGTAATCTGAAAGGGTTCAGATTTTAACAGTCTCCCCAAAGACCTCCTTTTAAGTTTAATACGGTTTTTCAGGAGAGATTATCGATTAAGATGTCTCAGGTGGAGTAGCGAAACATTTTATAAAGATACTAGATGCACCACACATTTAGCCTCTAACATGGGAATGAACATCTTTGCTATATTTAAAAAGTGAAAAAATATATAACATAATTTTGTAAAAAGATTGAATACTTTTAATTAGATATATCATGAATTAAATGCATTTTGATTTAAATTAATTAGATTAGAATGTTAAAAAAAACAATATTTTTAAGAATTGCATCCATAGCTTTTAAATAGCTTAGTTTTTTAATCATAACAGACAGATTAAATTTGAAAGAGAAGTATTACATTTCGGCGAATGGCAACAAACTTGAATAAAAAGTGAGACAACGCATTTACAATGAACAATGCTCAAAATGAATGAACGCAAAATCGTGTTTCGAGACTAATAGCCCTTCTGGGCTAAATAGAAGAGAGAAAAGTCGTGTTATATACTTAATTGCTGCACTGATAAAAAAGAACAAGAAATGAATTTCCCACGTTCAGGGGCTTATTATCTCTTTATTATCTTCCTTGCTCTCCCGTTTTTCGCTAAAAGAATAAAATAAAGCGTATGTAAAAGTTTTTGTCAGCTGTATAGTTAAACGTACAAAAAAATTAGTTCTGATCTTTTCCGTTACATGGCAACACGCACCAAAGAATTTTCTCTAGAAAGATTAGCTCGATACTTCCAGCGTGAAAACATACTTTTGTTAGTAGCTCATTTCAAATGTGTTAAAATTTTCAAAAACATAAATATACCTTTTAGGTTCGTTATTTCAGTAAACAAATAACAAAATAGAATGACACAGTTTAAAACTTTTATTTACAATACTTACATTGAAAATAAAAACACCCTTACAAGAGATAAAAATGGGAAATTTAGTTTGTGTTCAAGAGACCAAATATCTTTCTGTATAAAATTATTTGGCGCATGTTGTCCTGTAGTGGAAAAGATCCCAATATCCTTGATTACATATGACTCAAAATAAAACTGAGGGGCTATTAATAATTATGGATTCTAAATCTGAAATACCAAAGCGAACATTAAGTGAATTGAATATAATCATTCTTATATATGTCTCTTTTTGTTATTACTCAAGTTTTTTCAAATTCTGTTAATATTGCAATACTTTTTGTATCACAGATCCACAACTTAATTTTTTATTTCCAAGATTTGTTATAGCTAAATCCTTTTGTTTATTTATTGGTCCAAAGGGGCTTTGAACCTGAGGGACTATTGTTTTCGTTTTGCGATTTTGCGTCGAATCACTTTGAATATCCGTTTCCCTTTTCAAATTCCTGCCACCAAGTATTATCGCCCTGTATTATAATCGAAGAAATTAAATAATGAACAGTCTGCATAAATGTATGTATTTTTCTCGCATTGTGATAAAACAACGGTATCAAATTTTGAATATTGAACGTTTCCACCCGAATATGGGCACAAATTTGGAATTTGTTTTAATATCGATTTCATATTCTGTAAAACTTTAACGAATTTTTGATTAACAAACTCAATGATTTCAAAGCGAGCAATGGCAACGTTGTACAGAAAAAACATTTTTATCTCCAGCGCGTGAGACTGTGTATAGGAAATTCTAAGGACGTTCATTTTAAAATTATTTTGCTATATTGCTGTTGAACTGAATTTTATGGTTTAAGTGCGAAGAACATGATATTTAGTAAATAAAGGTAACACACAAAATGTTAAAAAAACGCCGATTTGGACGTAATTTAAAATTTGAAACCTTTAATATTTTCATTTTTATTTATTATTTTTAGTTTTGAATGCTTTAAACTAAAATCAGGTAATTCAAAAACTTTTCCTATACATACATTTTGTTAACTATAAATATCATACATTCTTCTACAAGTTTACCAACAGTAGCGAATAGTACAACCACTTACTTGTTTTGGATGGAAGTCATTTTATCGCGTCTGTGCTATCAGGCAGAGTAAAAAGTGAATGCGAAGTTAATCCAAACCGGAAACTTTCCTCCCATTATTCCCAAAACTTGCAAAGAAGAAAAACCTTTCCAGGTCTTGTTGAAATTCGTTAACCCAAAATCCAACCACTTGAGATCAAACAAGCGTTGTGTACTCTCTCAGGTGAACTCCAACAATGGCGAAAGACAATTTGCAGGGGAAAAGGAAGCGAAAAGTTTACCCAACTGAAGAAAAGTGGGTTTGTGGAACAACGGGAAAATAAAAAAATAAGGCAAAGAGAAATTTCTGCGGAAACCAAAGAGCTCTCACAATCACAGTAGCTAGTTAGTTAGTTCTGCTTTCTGAATTTTGATGAACAAAGATTCCCCTGGTTTTATTCTACGTAAAAAAATTCTTTTCAGTGATTAATATTCGCATATATCGATAAAATATTGGAAATATATTTTGCCGCTTTTGATCAAGGACAGCGACTGCTGCTGTTGCAATAGTTGCTGTTTGTCTTTGTTAAAAAAATTAGGAAAATCATTGCATTTTATACAATATCTACATCCACTTAAATCCCCGCCTTTTTTCTTCTTTTTTTAACTTTTCAATGGTGGGCTTTAACTGTTTATAGGTGTTGGCTACTACTAAGGCCAGAAGCGATGGTCTCTTCATTATGGAGGCATATTAATATGTGAGCCCCCGTTGCTTCCTATGAAGAGGTGGACAAATTAGCTCCCTGCCTTCTCTGAGAATCGAAACCGGGCTTCTGGATGCGACAGTCAGAATCACCAACCAGTTTCCACTTTCCCGTACCTTTTAAATCCTCAAATGTATTATCTCAGTTTTGTAACTATAACAGAAGGCCAGTATTATTTAAAAGAGGAAAGAAAGTAAATAAATAAATTGCAAGATATATAGTTAACTTGATATCTTCTAATTTATTTATTTACTAGCGGAAGTATCCGATGTCGATTAAGTTAGATTGAGAGTAATGCATCTAACAACAAAGAGAACGATACCGCTGAAATCCTTCTGTAATAATAATGCAAAAAAGTCATACATTCATAGTCATACATTTTTCAGTCGGATGCGATATGGAACCCAAATAAAAAATTTTGATAAAAAAATAAACTAATTATATCAGCAACAATGGCGCGCAGTTTTTAACTATTTTCGTCTTTCTAATCAAGTGGTCGTAAAAACTCAAATTCTATCCAATATTTCACGTATATTCAATTTTAGTCTACTAAATGTGGCAAAAAATTTATAATAATCGATTAGAAATCAATAACGCGAACAAGGAAACAAACACACAAAGAGGTATTCTTCTTTATATATATAGATTTTGTAAAACTTACTAATTTTTGATTGAAAACTCTACGATTTGAAAGCGAGCAGAAGCAACACATTTCGAAGTAAAGCGTTTTTATCTCCGACGCGCCAGATTGTTCCCACTCGGAAAAAATGAGTTCATTTCGACTGTAGTAAAATTTTATAAACCTACGAAATGTATCTCGGAAGTTAATCAGTTGAATAAGCGAATAACGGAGTAAAAACTTCTTTAAAATATATTTTATTGATATTAATTAGTTTCGAAAGAAGAATACTGTTATAAGAAATAAAAATAACACATTTAACTTGACGGTGACCAATAGGCAAGGTTAGAGCATATATTTTCTTGCAGAAAATTATTTGGCATGTACTGTGATATGGAGAAAAAGATGCAAGGTTTGGAATAGAAGATATCCATTTTACAAAATGTATAAACAGAAGCCTTGTAATAAAGAGCCCATAGAAGCTCAGCGGAGGCAATAACAATAGATATGCATTCTGTTAAGTGTCTATTTTTCTTACGCTACGAACAGTGTATAAACGCTAAAAACATACGTACAAATTCTAACATCTATTAAATCGTTAATATTTGTGATTGTCTACCTGATATATTTGTTGTTACCCATGGGAATATCACTCCATCGTCGTTGCGTGAGGTACATTTTCCTTGTATCCTTAACTCAATGTCCAAACACACTAAACAACAGTACTTCACTCTTTACAAAAAGAAATCCACGACACAACAACCGGCGCTTTCTACGAAAGGAAGCAAAATGATCGTTTGCCTCGAAAATTAAATTGCTTTAATCTGCGCAAGTTTCCACTTTATTCGCTTTCAGACGTTTCGTTCTTATCAAGGCTCAAACAGCGGCCAATTATTCTAGACTTGCCTTCAGAGCAAGGTAACAAAAGTAAGCATACCGCTAAGAAGTTGGTTGTCCTTTCACATCAACAAGTAAGGCCTTCGCGCTGATTTTAATATTTAAGATGATGTTTTTTTTAATTAATTGTGTGCAGTTTTAAGTTGCGATTTTATATTCTTTAACTTCCTCCCCTGTGTTATTGGGAAATACGATGTGTTTAGAAAATATTAATATGTGCTTTCTTTAAACAGCTTTGTTTACAGAACATTTTTGAACATCTAACACGCTTAATTATTTGCGCATCAAACAAAACATCGTGACAAACAATGCATATTGATGATTAAATGTTTCCGCATCTCGCGGTCTTGAAGCTGGATTTCGAAGGTTAAGAAAAATAAATGCTCGCTTTTTTCTCAAGGACTGGCGTTTGGCGGTAAGTCACGGTATTACCAAATACAAGCTTGTTGCAGTTTTCCATACACGAGTTTAATTTCCAAATAATATATGAATAATAATTTTAAATAATAAAACAATTCTTCTTTCACGGTATTTTATCATCTTAAGTAACGGAGCCAGATTTAAAATATTCTCCCCGGAATTTAAATATCTAAACTGTAAAATATAGTTTGTCTTTTAGATGTTGAATAATTTAAATATTTCTTTTTCTGATTCTTCTATTTAAAATTTTATGCAGGCTATGTAAGCTGTTTATTAACTTTTGAAAATTTATTTTAAATGTTCTCTCTAACGCAAAGCACTTGAAATTTTTTTAAGAAAATTATTTGCAGAATTTAATGGAGTATAGCATTTGACCATTGGTTATCACGAAAAATGCGTGTAGGCGTACAAAAAGAAATTCCACAGTTTTCCGAAAAGATGAATTTTATTGTCTCCCAAAATAAAAAATCAAGATCTTTTTTCAGTATAAGCGTTACGTTTACAGTGTTCTTCTGCTCGGTAAAGTAGTATTGGGTATATTTTTGGGTACTGGTTTGAATCTCAGAGAAGACACGGACGTTTGTAGGTGTCTATCCTTCTTCTTGTCAGTGCAATACCGGTCCACCCCTTCACCTCGAGTGACACTTTCGATGATGAGACAGCTTAATGAAAAATAGGTTCGGCTATTACTTACAGTACTAACAAACAAGTGTTCGGCCAGTCAGAGGAAAAATTATGTTTACAGGTGACTTAACGATTAGTCCAAATGTAATAATCCAACAAGTACAAGCACTTTTAAATATTTTTTTATATAAAGACCAAGGGTGAGAAATAAATAAATGCGTGTCCTGACATATAACTTAGATTTAAAAAAATATATGCATTTTTTTACCAAATAAGTTTTTACATAATTATTTTAAATCACAGACACTATAGCAGAAGGGGGGAGGGATAAGATTATTTCAAAAGTACATGATTTTTTACTTTGTAATGATATTAGGTTTGTAGAGACATTAGGTATTTTTTGAAAGCAAGAGATATGAAAAATGAGCAATGCCCTCGCCGGGCCTCGAACCACGGACCTCTCGAAAACGCATCGAGCGTGCTGACCACTACACCACGAAGGCATGCGAAGAAGGCGAGAGAAATACCTTATATATTTCCCCTTTTAAAGGGCGACTGGGGATTAGGGGACTTGCCAAATCTTGGTGGTGAAGAATCATCATCCACCATCAATCTTTTAGTTCGGGCGCCACTGTAAATTCATTAGAATTTATTTGGAAGCAAAAGAGATAAAAAATAAGCAATGCTTTCGCCAGGACTCGAACCACGGACCTCTCGAATACGCGCCGAGCGTTCTTCCAGTTACACCACGAAGGCATGCGAAGAAGGTGGGAGAAAAACCTTACAACTTAAATTTAGAAAAATATCAGGCAGTTTCTGAAACCTATTAATAGTTTGAGAGATATAGATCGCTCTGTATTTACAGCAGATACTGGAAGTTTATAGTTGTATCCACATGAACAGCATCCTGCCTGTCCTAGTTTATTCTGTTGTTTGGGGATACTTTTGCAAAACATTATCTTCGTGAATGTACCTGACTTCAGCTCATTTTCTTCTCCTTAGTTGCTCCAAGGCAGAGGTTCCCAACCTTATGCCCGCGGGCATCATGCCGCCCGCCGATCGTTTAACGTGTGCCAAATGTTTCAGTTTTCAATAAAATTTCAAGTGAAAGTTTTCTCATTTTTAATGAACTAGAAATAGCGTCCAGAACAGATACAGCACAAAGCGAAGTGCGACCGATCTCTTTTTTTATGTGCATGTATTATTAACTCTATCCAGCCATAAATTTACCTTGAAAAAGTAAATGGTGCCCGCCGTCCAACATATTTTAGAATGCGCTCTTAGGGACAAAAAGGTTGGAACCTCTACTCTAAGGTCTGCAGTTCACTTAAATAGAGGTTCCCAACATTCCGAAATGACTAAGGATTTTTCAACCGCCCAAAGGTTTCAAAAAGGATACCAGAAAAAGACACTTTCTTAATTATGTTTTGAAAGACACTCAGTGATAAAGGCCCTGCCACTTTAAAAACTGGATTACTACCTTAATTTTTGGACATATTTCAAGGTGCGTGTATATTTACGTATTTAAAACTGTCACGAAAAGTATTATTGGATATGTATATACGGCTTGGCTGGCTATATAGTTTTTAATTTCTCTCTCCAAGGAGCGAATCAGGTGAACTAAGGACTGGTGAAAAGCGAAAGCATTGTGGACTTAATCTACATATGTTAAAAGAAAGTAAAATAAGTTAAAAGCAAATGAGGTAAAAATCGACTTCATACTATTGCAGTTTTGGTTTATAATGCAGAATGGATTTCTGCTCTTTGCTATTTTTCTCTTTATTCGTTATGCAGAGCAAAAAATAAAAAGAATCAAATACAATAGTAACGGAAACGCACCGAGAACTTTAGATACAATGAAACCTTATTAAGCGGACAATGAACGAGCCAACAAAAGGCACTCAAAGAATGTCTCTCGTGAGCGTATTTTTTCCTTTTGCTTCCTAAATATAATTTTGACGGAAATATCATTATCTTAATCCAGTAAAATTCTTTTCAGAAAAGCGGATAATTTCTCTAATTCTAGCTCAAAGAGCGTTCGAGGGTATAGAATGAAAGAAAAGAGCAGATCAATGTTGTATTTGGATTAGAAATGAAAAGGGATTTTGACCCTTTTTTCGCTGTGACATAAATGAATACAGAGTAGTTTCCTTTGCTTGCCTATCAGGCAAATTAATTACAAATACGACTGGATTTTGACGTTTACGCTAATTTAAATCATTAAGTTATGATTTATTAAAATTAATACAAAGAAAAAGAGTAAAAAAGAAACAGTTATGTACAAATTGCAGATTACAGTCAACACCTCAAAAAAGAGTTTATTATTAAAAATTTACAAAAGAATTTTAAAATAAAAAAAAATCTTACGAATATTTTGCCTTTGTTCATTAACAAAATTAACTACTGCTGTTAAATCGTAAACTGCGAAGTAACTACTGGTGTTGAATCATAAAACTAAATCTGCATTATTGAATAAAATTTAAAACTCAAAAGGATTTACTGTATTTTAACCTTCGACATTTGTTTCTATATTTTTTTTTAACAGAAAGTGGTGGAGATAGAAAAATATCATAATATCAGATATTATTATAAAAACATTATTACATTATTACAAAATTTCATGATAACCACACTACTGATTTTATATATAGTTAGAATTTGAAGTTTTGCAGTCGATATAGTATAGGGTACAAGAAATGTATTTATGTCATTTGTAGCACAAAACAATCATTCATTTGAAGATGTTATTAAGAAATAAGGATAAAATAACTTTAACTGATTCATTCTTTTACGCTCATGGTCACTTCAATTGAAGCGTATCGTTGCTATAGCAACGCTATCTCGGATGCAGAATTCTATTTCAGAATTGCTTCTTCCCGAATTTTTCTTAAGGAATGTACTATCATCTCACACAGGCAATGAATTTCTGGATATTATTTATTACTATCAATAGTAATTTTAAAAAACAGTTAAATAATTACTGAAATAGGATAAATGAGTGATAATAATTTAATAAGCATCATAATTTAAATAATTAAATGAAAAGTAATGAGTTAAAATATACTTTTATGAATTTTTGCATTTGGAAAAAAATAATATAAATATGCTTTGTGAGAAGGGCCAAGTTAACAGTTAAAAAGAACTAATCAAAATATCCACACAACGCTCTAGTTTTAAAAATATTTTCACTCTATGCAGTTAATAAGTTTAATATTCCCTTTTGTCTATTAAGGCTTTATTTAATCCAATAATTGTATTAAATTTACTTTTTTTGCGGTATTTTAGATACTAAGAAGCTACTCTGAAAATCATATTGCATTTATTTTGGAAAAAAAAAATCCGAATCCTTTTCTATGCTTTGTATTTTATTAAATTCCTGTGGTTTGTCTTATGTAATATTCATATAACCGTGTAATTTTACGAGGGAAAAATTTTAACATTCTTTCTGAACGAACTCTAAAGAAACTTGGAATCACGTAAATCACAAAAGGTTCAAAATTCCCATAATATAATTTAAAAGAAAATGATAGTGTTGAGATAATTTGACTTTAAAATGAAAAATCGCATCAGTTGCTATTGGCTAACTACTCACCTTGCTGAAGAATATTCAGTCGACTGGTTGCCGAAGGTCTTGGTCGTTATTGCAAGGATGGCAAAATTCAGAAATTACATCCCAGTTTTATAATACAAAACAGTAAATGAGCAAAGAGCTATGAAACAAAATAGCGAACGGTCCGAGTATTAATTGTAAATCTTTTCCTTTTAGGATGGTTATTTTATTGACGTTTTTTTCTTCCTTCGTACGTCAACGATGCTTATGCAGCTAGCAAACCAGGAGGAAGAAGGCTTCGAATCCACCTGTTTCTTTACCAGCCTGCGTTTTGAACTGACCAAAACTTACGCACGATGACGTCAAGGGGAACCGGTTTAAAAATGCGCGCATCATTCGGTTGCTATAAAGGTAGTAATGGAACATCATTACTTATGTACATAGAAATGAGCGATTGTGACAGGGAACATTGTCCAAAATGTCACTAATATTTTTAGAAAGTGAGAAATTTTTTAGGGGGGGGGGAGGGACTGTTACGTGAAAATACTTTTGTTTCTTAGCGCAAGACGTCTCAAAGACGTCAGTTGTACATTGCACGCTACAGACAGCAGGTTTATGACCCTGAATTCCTTGTTTCAGACAGATTAATATCAGTAATAATAGTGTTGAGATAATGGGAAAAAAAAGAAATTGCAGATATTCTTCTCTCAGTGAAAGTTCGCTTCAGGCCACTTCTGTTTTATGAAGATCCTGTATGGTTGTAAGACATGGAGAGAAACATCGAAACTTTGAATCCAACGAAACTTGAAAAACGATTCAAAACTCGAAACTTCGTCCATTTTTTCATCATTTAAATCTTTCGAATCCTAACTTGAATACTCGCTAAACATTTCAATTCAAAATTTTGAAATGATTAGTTTTATTACTGCTCAGTAGAAGATCGTACTAAAAAAAGAGTTGTTCCAGTTTCCGCGACCCTGGTTTAATACATAACATCGTGGCAGTTCTGAGTGCCACACACCTAATTTTCTGGAGATAGTTTAGAGGTCCCTATTTAATCTATGTTAACCTTCGAAATACACCCCCTTCCGTCTATACTTGCTTCGATTTAAAAATACACCCCCTTCCTCCCCTTCGGGAAAATCTTAAACTTCCGAACTGTTACTCAAGTATTTTTTTGGTGAAATTAAATTAATGAAATGAAGCTCAAGATTCAAGGCTTTTTATTATGTACTTAATGCACAACATTTCATTTATACCTTCTTAATAAATATAACCATGTTTCTAAAATTATGTTCTTTCGTTTGTTTCTTATTAAAAACAAATTTTGAGTTTTGCTCTGTTATCAGTTATTATTATTATTTTTTTTTTCTACTTCAATTATTCTTATATGAAGGATTCGAGAATTCTTTAGAATTCGAATTCCAGAAAGTTATCGGTTCATCAACATTTAATACAAGTTACATGGACTCAATTTCTAGATTTTTCGAAAGCTATTCCAGGACGAGTTGATTTGACGGCTAACATATCATTATATATATGGTATGTATGTGTATATGTGCCTCCCAAGCGGAATAGTGGTTAGTGACTTTGATTGCCGTATCGAAAGGCTCATGTTCGAATACCGGAGAAGGCATGATTTTTTGTAAATGTACAGTGTCTGTGCGGCATGGGAGCACTCGGCGAGGTGAAAGTCATCTTGAGAGGTTGATAGTAGGAGAAGAGTGTTGGGAGATTCTCTGACTCATTTCCCTGGAGTGTTCTTCAAAATTGGGGTTATCAAACTCGTTTTGTCACCTGTATGGTGCCTAAGGCTCTTGCCAATATCAGGTTAAATCTTGCCTCCTTGCCATGATGAATTCGTGGGTTTGCTCCGATATCAAACAAGCGAGATTAGTCACAATAAAAACCACACGTATGTGTATGTATAGAGAAAGAGAGAGAGGGAGCAATCAGACATCTATACTAGGAATTAGCTATCCTCTTACATTATCTCGTGGCACTACCCCTTGACACCTCATTTCATTTCTTTTTTAATTCTTTAAATTTACGACCAACTTTTGGTTTTCAGCTTTTTTTATATTTTAATTTAATGTGTTATTTTTTAATTTTTTTACACTGATGTACAAATTTCTAACTGTTCTGAAAAGATTAAAAATATACAGAGAGATTTGTAATCTTAAAAAGTATAACCCGCTGGTAGCGGGGTACAATTATGGTACTATTTCTCTAAGTGAGATTTTATCGGAGACGGGTTTTGGTGGGATCAGGCTAGAACGTAATACTAATCGTAATAATAAAAATTCGTATCGGAAACAATTGTCAAAAAATATCCATAATATAAGAGGATATTTGTCGTGAATTAATGATGCATAACATAAGCTTACGACACACAGGCATGTTAAGAACAAAGGGTTAATATTCTATTTGACGATAAGCTAAAAGATATAGCTGTGAAAAAGAGCACGATTATCATATATAAATTCTAGTAGTAGTATATCTGTTTAAAATGGAAGCGTAACTGTGAAACTGATTACTAAATATGCATATTAAAAAAAATCCTTTATTTCAATCTCATGAATTGCAATCAGAAAAAAAAAAAAAAAAAATTTATGGTAAAAAAAAAAAAAAAAAAAAAAAAACTTTATCGGAGATCAACTTCATTAACTTTTTCCTATCAACATCAACAGCATTTTCCTCCTGTTATTGGTGCATCTAAACACAGCCCCGCTGTTTATCTGTTTGGTACTCACGTGTGGCGTGGTACGAGGAAAACCATCAATTAAAATGCAGGCAAATAAAGCAGTCAAATGCCTGGAAGGTATAAATCTCCCTTGTTACCCAATGTTAAGTGCTTTGAGTTTTAATTTGCTCGTAGATTCTGCTCGAAACGTCAACGCAACCTTTCCTGCATGCATTAAATAGATCGAGTATGAAAAAGGGTTCAAGGTCTCTAAAGCGCTTGCAGTAGAAACTCGATGATCTGAAATAATATTCGTGTGCTTTGCCATGTTCAAATAATCTAACTTAGGCAACTTGGTCCAATATTGCCTCGGAACAATCGGGATCGCTTCATAAGGTGCCCGCTCATATACATGCTGACTCATTTTGCAATTTGGCCGTTATTCGAAAAGACAGAATTCTTAAAAGCTCCCGCATCCTGATTGGAGACCAGTTTTTAAATTTGGAAATAATAATAATAATAAAGATGTGAGCACCTTCATGCCGGAGCACTGCTGAGCAAGTATAGTTTTAGTTTGTTAGTCTGGTTAGCAAAACAAATGAAAATGCCGCTTGCATAATTGTATTCTGGTATAAAATTGCTCACACCATTATGAAGGCTGCATTTTTCAAGTTATCCGCCCTGTGTCGGTAAGGTAATAAGAGGCTGCTAGATGATTGATTTCGAATTCTGGAGAAGACGCGGCTGTTTGCAGTTGTTTATTCTCCATCCTCGTAGATGTAATATCAGTTTACCCCTGAAGTGCATCCTAGGCAACGTTCTCGATGATGAGACGGCTAAATGACACATGAGTTCAGCTATTCCTGGCCATCGCTGAACAGAAAGTACTCGGCTATTTGGGAAGGAGAAATTTTCCGCTCAATCCAGAAGGTGATCTGAGCAAAGATGCGGCACTCTCTTAACGATCCTATGCCCGGCACTATCTTGGAGCATATTTTCAGTTTCTATCTTTTTTAACAACAGCGACTTGCAGAAAAATGCAGCACCTTATGAGAGGGTAGTTAGAATGATGCTGCAGATAGGGCAAAATGGAGCATCGAGACCATTTCGGATTTTGTGGGCAGCAGCACCATGACGAAGCACTTACAAGGTATATTTTCCAGTTAGAATGTTCAATGATTTTAGAAAACATATACTTATAAATTTATTCGGATAAGAGAAGCTAGTTTCTGGAACGCCCGGTCTGGAGTGTGTTATCCCAGCGCTTAATTGGTTGCGTGCCTATGTTAGGTACGCGAACATTGATAATTCGAACTAGTGTCCTTTTGGAGTCATACTAGTTAAGATGATAGCGAAAAACAGAAAAATTTTAGATGTAGTACAATTTGTCGATGAAAATAATTAAGTAAATAAAGTAAATGTAATTAAATTTGTAAACTGAAATAATTAAATCTTTATAAAATTGTTTCAACGTTTTTCAGTTATTGTCATTTGTATATACCTTAATGAAGAACTATAATGATCAACATTAGATTGATTATCGAAATATTTTGTGGAGATACTTGACATAAAGTAATCGATATTTTTTATTATAAATTCATTCGTTACTAATGTACAGGTTAGATGATATGTAACGTGGTATTTTGAATTCACTACAAAAACTTTGCCTGAATTTTTGCATAAATAAGCTGAGACAGGGAAAGCTTAAATAAAAATAGGAATCAACACGCTTTTACAGACAAGTAACTTGTTATCGACAGATAAAACGAAAATCGTGAAATGTATAGTGTTGAGTGCTGAATGGTTTGGTTTGTTTAATGAGATTACGACAAAGACACTAGGACTATCTGCCTAGGGGAGAGATGCCTTCGTGGAGGGCTTTCTAAAGGAAACTGGCTCGTATATACGTTACACATGAAGAAAACCACGAAAATGCCCATGCAGCCAGGACGTTTGCCTGAAATCGAACTTGGGTCGAAACTCCCAGTATTCAGCGACTTTACCGCTCTGCCACTGGTGGGCGCTCAATGGCTAACTAAGGTCAAAGAATTTTTTAAACAACGATCTTCCGCGTTGCGCTCTTTTGCGATTTCCGGAAATTTCAATTTGTTTTTTCCGACCTTCCCCCCTTTGCCTCAAAAAAAGAAGATTGATTTTCGAGTGAAATGTAAAATAACTAACTATACTATTCCTTGAAAAGCCAGTAATTTCAATAATAATATTTAAAAGTTCGAAACTCGTATAAATCATTATTTTGCAGTAAGTCAAATGATGTCTGCGTGGCTCATGATTGATTTGGAAAGCTTAAAATTCCTAGATCTTTCGCTTCGTCCCAAGCGGACAAGATCACTGAATACTGGCAGTTTGATCTGAATTCATATCCAGGTGACCAGGTTGGTCGCATGTGAGTTTTAGCAGATTCCGCTTGTATAACGAGAAAGCGAGTCAGTTTCCCTTACAAAACACTTCAAAAGAGCATCGCCCTTAACCAGATACAACTAGCGTGCTGCGCTTTTGCCACAGTCTAATAAATCCAAATCCTAGATCTTGAGGCTTCGAGAATTTATGATTTTAAAACTAAAGGTGAACGAATCCTAACTATTCTCAAATTCAAAACTAAAATGCTGTCGAATCTTTGATATCAGAGTAACAGTAAGAGGAAAAATAAAGGAAAAAAACAGTACTTAAAGCTTTTAATTAAAGCAAAATTACTGCTAGTACTAGCGTATTAGACGGAATTTTTCATCCCTTATGTATTCCTACATTCATGTGTATCATCTGCAAAAGTTCTCTTGTGAACTCAGATTTTACGTTAGGACATTCGAAATTAATAATTACACGTATGATAAATGAATAGATTCATAATGAATCTTCATTATACGTTTTTTTTTTCATTATATAACATATGTTTATTTCCAGCTAGCATTTTCTTTACGCTTCTATACAGCTTAAGTATGTGAAATTCAAATTTATGGGTTGCAGTTCAAATTCGTGGGAGAAAGCAGAATTGCTGTGTTATTTGAGAAATGAGCGAACGTTGACTTGGAAAGAACAGAGGAAGAAAAATAATTTTTATGGCTTTTTACCTCAGCTATTGCACTCGTAAACAAGTAATTTATAAAACCCCGATACGCTTGTCCAAAATATTATCTGAAGAAGTGGCTGGAGGAGATAAAAGTACTTTCAAATTACTTTCACAAAACCTCAGTCAATAAAAAAAGGTTTTATGATAGAAATAATATTTCAGTATGTCATCTAGATTTTGATAACAAGTATTGTGTTCCTGTGCTTTTAAGAATTCTTTCAGAACGCATCTATGCGAGGCGACGAAGCAAAACTGTCGTAATGTTATCTTTCGTTCATTGTCTTCGCTGGCAAAGTCATCGGGTTTATCTTTTTGTGGGAAAGTCGGTCTTCTTTATGATTTTTGAGAAACAAAAGAACTGAGAGAAAACATTGTCGTATGGAAGTATCACACACAGTGTTATTTTTTAATGAAGTCTACATCTGAACAACCGATTGTATGCGACATTGCTATGCAAGATGAATGATAAATGTAGATGAATCATCCATGTTTATTAGCATTTGCACAACGTAGATCAGCTTTGTTATGAGACACATTTTGGTCTTTCTGCTGTTTATGATATGCGAAGTGCATTTGAAATGCGGGGTATGATTCATCTGAGAAATATTGTGTTCATTATATCAGTAAAGATTTAATCTATTCGCATAAAATAGAAATTTATCATTATCATTATGATTCAGTAATTCTTATGAGCATATTTAGATTTCAGAGAATAATTTGCTTCTAAAGAGTCAAAAGTTGAATGAAATTAGCAGTTTTAGAATGCACATGAGATGTGAGAGTTCATGCTGGAGATGTCTTCCTAGAATTTTCACAATCTGATTTAGAATATTGTTCCGTATAACTTTTATTTTACAATATGATGGCAAAAGAGGCTGTCGTTCCAAAGTGATTCTTGGCCGTTAAGATTTCGCATCTCCGAAAGACCTACATTAGTGGTATTTCCGTTTACAAAAAGAATCCGTTAACTGTAACGGGATGAGGAAGGGAAGTAAAAATAATATAATGTTTGTTGTTTGCTTTATTGTGGAGCATTTAAATAGAAATCTGAAGCTAAAGAATGGGCTATATTTATAGTAATATTAAAAGTTGTGTTTTCACGTCCTACGAAGAACTGTGCACCAGAAAGATTTATAGTTTAATTAGTAAAACATACTATCATATTTCAAATCTGCTGCACCAGCCAGAGCACCCGACGAACTCCGAATTTCGACATAAGAACACGCACATGAAAAAACTGTAGCAACGATACTCCTTACTCTGATGGATGCAAGCGACGATACTCCTTACTCTGGTCTCATGCATTTCTGCATATTCTGGCCATACAGTATGCTCTTGTCTCATGCATTTCTTATTGACTAATCTTATTAACTAATCTATTCTTATTGACAGCTTAATATACCATCAATACAGCTACCATCTCTAAGATTCCGAATGTGTTTGCTATTATTATAATTAGGTTAAATTGGAAATGGCAAAGTACACAAGAGCTATCTAACTTGAAGGGAAGAATTCTTTCGTGGAAGATTTTCCTTGGGAATTTGGCTCGTATTGTGGGGTTTTCCCCCCCCCCCCCCCACATTTCTTCAACGTCCTGATTTCTCCTCCAAGAATCTCATCTCTGTGCGACTGCAAAACAAAGCTTTTTCCTTCTCTTTTTACAAGTTCGTGTACACACTTTCTTCATCACTGAGATTAATATTATTCTAACGTTAGGTACATATTCTGATTTATTAAAAGAATTACTCTTATAAATGGGTGTTTAGCAGTCACATAGATCCCCAAAGTATATAAGTTACACAAGATAAACTATGTTAAAAAAAATCACACAGACAGGCTATTCGCCGGGATTTGAATCCAGGTTGAACTACCAGCGCTTAGTGGTAGACTCGGCCACTTGTGGGTTTGTGAGCACTTAAAGACTCGGCCACTTGTGGCTTTCTTACCACAATTATAGAAGATGAAACAATGCATATGTTTGTTTATTTGTCAAATTATATTTGCTTTTTGCTATTTTAGATTTAAACTTCTTTGATAAGGTTTAATAAATTTAGTTTGAAAGTCTGAGAAAAATTTTTTAAATTGCCCTATATAAATTGATACTCTACTGCAAAATTTCGCGTTACACAATTCGGCTTACGAAAGTTTGTCAGGAGTGATCTCGTTTCGTGAAGCTAAACAGAGTTAACACAAACTGTCTGAAACGAGGAAAATTTATGTTTATTCAGTGTGACATCACATCTCTCTGTAATAAGATGTTGTCGTTTGAAACCGTAATGGAAGTTTAATATTCTGTTCTACCGTTGGAAAATCTTATCAGCTGCAACAAAACAGAAAAAAGAAAAAAAAAAAAGAAGAAAAAAGAAAGAAAACTCGAAACAAGTGTAAAGGCTGCTCCTTGATAGAACAGGTTTCGAAATATTCAATAAAGGTTTATTTTTTAATTTTAATTATTCAACGTACAAGCAAGAATGAAAAATCTGAATGTTAGATAGCCGAACATTATTGTAACTCGAATATTGACTTAATTATCGAGATTTTTTTTTTCCAGAATATCCAAAAGGCAGTAAGTTCCAATTACTGCGAATGTTTTCTCGTCTGCTGTTCTTTTTAACCAAATATTGCAATAAAATGTATACAGAAAAATTCTTAAGTTACATAGCTTAAAAAAATAACTATCACAATATTCTTGCTCATACATGAAAAAAAAAAGGTCATAAGGTCGAAACACTTTTTAAATTAATGCCGAAGAGAAGTTTAAATGAATTTAATGTAGTCTTTTCTTGTATACCCATTTCTATACTATTACTTATTGTTCCTTGAATTTCTATAATGTTTCAATGCAGTTCTTATATGGATACTCCTTGATTTAACTTTTACCGATATTGATAGTAAAATAAAATTTGATTGCTAAAAAATACTGTCTTCTTCTGCCCTTTAATGGATATGAAATCGTGCAATTTCAAATTTTTATATATTTTTATTTTATACTTTTTAGTATGAAAAATGTAGAGAAATTAAGGAAATAAAAGTCGCTACCTTTGAAGGTAGGAAACATTTTCTTCATACATAGAGCAGTAACCGAATAGGTGAAGTCATATTTCTTTTAATATCTTCTGATCTATCCTATGGCGTAAGATTGCATAAAGATCATTTAAATTTTTATTTGATTAATTATAATCATGGAGCTCATGACTATAGCAGATTAAATATTTTGGTTACATAATTCCATCTCTGTTAACATTTTTATAATAGCTAAAAAAATTGTTCGATTTCTGAAAAACCACCAAAATTTAATAAATTACGTTAAGCATTCAGAAAAAAAAATATTTAGATGATTAATTTTCATTCTGATCGTTGGTTAAAAATTAATAAGATGAAGTGACTATTAATTTTAGGAAGAGTGCGATAAAAAATAGTCGTAGAAATTCACTGCAATATTAAACTTAAAAAAATTAAAAAGCATTTGTTGTTGAAAACAGTATTACAAGCAAATAAAATTTTTTAAAATTTCAAATGGCAGATACTAGCGGTTAGAGAGCTTGGCCACCAGTAGGGCTGGAAGCAGTGGCTACTTTATGATGGAGGCGCCTGACGGGTGGACCACGGTTGTCTCTTGTTAGAGGACTGACAGTTTACCTTCTTCGGGATTCGAAACCCCGACCTTTAGTACGGAAGTCAGAGTCACTAACCGCTTTCCCGCCTGGGCAGCATTCCAATCAGAATAACATAAGAGGAAAAAGTTTCAAGATTATTCAGCTAGTTTTCTACTAGTTTCACTCCTAGTTTTCTACTAGACTCATTACTCTAGCAGACTCTTAGTTTTCTACTAGACTCATAAATCATTTATTCAGCTAGTTTTCTAACTAACTGAATAAATGAGTGTGAAAAGTTAGTTTCAATGTTTGATCCAAGCCAACAAGTTAGCTAACTAATTAATATAGTGAACTAAGCCTGAATAAGTCGTGTAAAAACTGTTTTTTTATTCCTAACACGCTTAAATTCTTCTAAATCCAATAATTCTACACCTCCATAAACTAAATACCCTTAAAAGATAGTCACTTGGTTCACTTACCGTCTGAAGGAGTACTTCATCTTCTGTATATAATTAGACCTTTCAAAATATAACGAATGCCTAATAGACGTCATGAAGGATGAGGTAAAAGCACGATTATCATACGACAGTGTTACCTTGAATGCTTAGCATAAAATTTTTTGACAGATATGTAGTCCGTAAAAACGAAAACTATCTTTTCCGAGAAAAGGTGATTAGATTATAACGATGCATAGGTCAAGTTCAGCTCCACATGCGGTGGGGAGCGACACGCTGAGTTATTGAAACGGATGCTTAACCTGTGGGACGCAGGACCTTGAACTTGAAAATATTACGTTCGGCTGGGAAGGTGAACTACCGCGGGAGAGGCTATCTGTCATTGTGTCCTGACAGAATCGATAAAACAAACATATGGATTTTTTTTCTTTGCATGTTTTTTTGTTGAATATATTCTGCTTTCAGTTAATAACCATTGAATGTCCAGGACAAAAGTGTCTAAGCGCAAGTAATGGCAACTGTCACGT
>KK117594.1:146045-171103 GCA_000611955.2 Stegodyphus mimosarum | reverse complement strand
GGAATGCCGCTTATAAACTTTCCGTTGATTGTCTAATTGAAGCGTAATAAAATAATGACTTAATATTATTTTTAGCAAGTACTATTAGAGTTTGAATGCATACGGCGATAAAAGCTACACATTTGTACTCTAAAAAAGTGCATACAAAATTTTCTTTGCGGTTATTGTAGTAACACAGATTTTGAAAAGCATCACACGGTTAGGCTGAGTCTAGTTCCATAAGCGTAAAATGAAGGTATTAAAAAGCGCGTATAATATTTTTAACTCTTTTACTGCAGTAGAAGTCCGTTCATACGTCGTTATTGAGCCAAAGCCAACACTTCTCCCAACAGCCCACGGAAACTATTTCTGTATTAAACTATTTGTTTAACGATGTGACGTATGATTAGTCCCGAATCCAACATTTTTGTCTCCCAAGCGATCCGTACTAGTGTCTCTAGTGTAAATTAAGCATATTTATAATTAAAAAAAATATACTTTATTTAGTTGTTGTTTGGGAAAGCGACAAAATAAAAGAGTGCCCTCTGAAAATCGGCTCCCTTGGTGGTTGCCTTTTTCTCCTATTTTTAGAACGGCCCTTTATATGATATATGCATAGCATACCATTAAACTAAAGTATTGCATTAGGTACTTATGTTATTTATTAAAGAGCGTATATTTCTTTTCAGTTATCTGACATTCGATTTTAAATCCCAGCGGACGCCCTAGTTGCGTGGTGTTTTCGAGATTTTTTCCATATGTAGCGTAAACAAGGTCTAGTGTCTTTTAGAATATCCTCCACGAAGGCATTCCGTCCTTTAGGTAGATAGATTTTGTGATTCTAAGCTCATCCTTTTTCTTCATAAACTGCATTTGCTTGTGAAAGCTAATATGGCAGGACACACAAGAGGATGCCTTCATGGGACTATCTATGAGAAACTGCTTCAAACTTACTTTGCACTTAACGAAAATCACGCTATCAGCCCATTCGCCAGAATTGGGACTACTAGTCTGTAGCGGTCTCATGCACTCGGCTACTGATGGGCTCATGAACTATGCATTTATCTTTAACGTAAAGAAAAGTCAATCCATGGCGGAGTGGATAAGACGGCTAAATAAGTGTAGTTTAGTCTGAATTCGAATCTTGGGCAACAGGCTGGCTGCATCGATTTTTTTATTGTTTCCCCCCACGCAAAAACAAGCCAGTTCACCTTAGATAGTCCTGTATGAAGGCTTTCTTGCTTAGGCATATAGAAAGCATGTGTTGACATGGGCATTACCTAAGGATCTCGAGTTTGATATTTTTGATAAATTTATTACTATTCTTCACAGAACTGCTGTGGGAAAGGACCTAGGATTATTACAAAAACCCGGAAACCATAATCCTGCTGACGGCTTTGACAGACAGCTTTCGAATGCATCGACTTAATCAGTTAAGTAATCAACAATCAAGAAATAAGACGGGATGATTATTTTGTATCTACTAGTTTTGCCTCCAGCGTCTGAAGAAGGCTACTAAACATGCATGAGGTACGTGCTTAAGACAGATAGTTCTCATGTGTGTTTGCCATAATTAGACACTTGGCGTCACTCTGGCAGCAATATATTGGACTGATTTGCATAATCAATTCAAAAATAGGACTGATTTGCATAATCAGTTCAAAAATAGACCTAACGTATTTCTATAATAATGGAACTGTAAGTAGAAAGCATTGTTGAGTACCAGTTTGGAGAGGATTGCGATAACCGTTGTTGCAAAATATTTGAAGATAAAGTTTTATCTGGCTCCTGCATTGCAGCTACTTATAAGAACAATCTTAGATGTTGAAATTGTCGGAATCTTTAGCTTTTTACAGACAGATAGCCAGCCCTTGAGTGCTTCTCCGTGATCACTGAACCAAAGTCATTAACCTGATTAAAGTACTGGTTCTTTTAGAAATAAGAAGTATGTCAAAATACGATTTTCGTACCTGCGTGGACCACAACAGGAATTACAGAACCTGGAAAGGAAGTCTGAAGCAATTTTAATACGATGCACGGCAGGGCTTTATCTTGAGTCTTCATTCATATTGTCTACCAAAGTGATTCATTCCTACTTACATTTAATTAATGATAATGCGAAGTAATTTGGTTACATAGTTTGTTACAATCGCAAAAGATCTGAATTAGAAGTTGGACATGTATTGTCAATGAAGGGGATTATTTAACTACAACAAATATAACTACCTCTGACAAGAGATGTATTTGTAGAGAATTAGCTAAAGGAAACTGAAATTTGTTTACTGCAGATGCAAGAAAAACAACGAAAACTCATCAGTCATTTGTTCAAACGGGGGGGGGGAGGGAGGACAGAGCTCAGGCGAATTACAAGAAAAATTAATTTATGATAGAATGATGACAGTCGTTTTTTCCCCCTATCCCGTAAAGTCTGGCATTGTTATTTTTTATTGAATTTGAATTATTTTGGTTAAGGTATTGCCATTTTGATTGGATTTGGATTATTTTGGTTTTGAATGAATTTGGATTATTTTTTTTGAAAGCAAGGGATATTTTCTTCTAAGAGAAACTGGTTCCTATCCACATTATACATGGAATAAGGCACGAAAGCTCTTTTGCAGCCAGCCCATTCGCTGGAATTAGAACTGGGGCGATCTACCAATGTTCAGCGATATTACTACTGGAGATATGTCAGTAATATATGATTTTGTGTTTTAGACCTTGAATTTTTTAGGATTAGTTCTTAAAATAGTAAGCTTAAAATTGTTTCAGATGTTAGAATAGTGTCTGAATAGGAAGATCAAACACAGCTTTTAAGTTTTATGATTTTTTATATCTTTTAATTTTTTAATACAGTTTAAACTTTTTTTTGATAAACTCTTTTTTTTTTTATATGTAAAAATATAATCTGAAATTTTCAGGCACATATTACTTTAAACAATTGAGGGAAAAAATTCTTAGAGCTTAAATAAAAATTTAACTCTTATGAGATTTTGCTAAAATGTACCATGAAATCACAGTAGTCACAGTTTGAAAAGTTACCATATTTGACTCATTTCTTAAACTAGAATAACCAGCCATCCGTCAACAACCGCTCAAGAATAGCTCAAGACTTTTTTTTTTAAATTAAAAGTTTCAAAATGATTTTAAAATCATGGGTTAGGTTCATTGAATATTGAAAAGCACAAATAAGCTATCCGTATATGCTGAGGGATGTCTTCGTGGAGGACTTTGTAAAAAAACTGGCTCGTATCTATGTTGCGCTTGGGACAAAACAACTCTGTAGCAAGGCCGTTCCCCCGGGCTCGAACCTAGATCAAACTACCAGTATTTAAGGGTCTTAATCCCTCGGCCGGTGCGGCGATCTCAGAATAAAATCATCTTCTTCGTTTCAGAACTAGATACCTTAGCTTCTAGGTCGTCCTTGTGACCTTGAAACTGCCTAGTCTTCCTAAACGATGATAAGAACTGGCTTGCACCATACAACGATGTTTAGGTTCGTTTTATTGCAATATAAACAAAAAATTTCAGATGTATGAAATCAAAGTCATCGTACTAAGATACCGAAATGCTACTGACCTCCAATGGATTAAAGGTATTTTCAATTTCAGCACGGTGAATACACGTGTAACAAAAGCACTTCAGAAATCAATTCTGAGATGAGCTTATCAATACTCTCTCATATTCCATAATACTCTTTAGCAGTTTATTCCACCTGACTGTTAAGTTATCACAAGAAACTGCAGAACAGTTAAGCACTCAAAAGCCTTGGAGCAACGTACGATTAAAATTCGATATATATGTAAGGTTTACACTTGTCAAGATTTATAAGCATCGCACGCACTATCTCGTAGAAGTAAACTTTCAGGTTTCGAAAATGACATAAAAAATTTTAAAGACATAAGATTTAAATTTAAAAACTTAATTTAAAAAAAAAGATATATGTTTTATTTAATCTTTTCGCATGAAGTGATTTTTCTAAAATAAAATTTTGAGTTTTAAAATTAATAACTTTTCATTTAAGCTGAGAAAAGAATGTCACAAAAGTCTTCAACATAACTGAAAGTGAAAGCAAAATCTTCTATAATGAATATAATATGTAAGTTTATAGCGTTATTTTACATCGAAATAACAGGTGACATCTTAAAATTCGTTCCAATAAATTCTCCAATAACGATTCCTCAGAATTTATTTCTATGCCTTTTCACATCGTACTTACTTGAATGCTTAAACAAAGAGTATGCAGAAAAGGGAGGAGGAGAGAAAATAATAATAATAAAAAAAGATATATCAGAACAAAGCGAAGAGAGAGAGGAAATGAGTGTGACGTGGACATGGTCAACTACAGCTGGCCGCGCGTGAACGCACTCAGTTGATCACAATAAAATATTCGATTCACCTTTGTTCAATCGTTATTTAAAACTAGCGGAAGTACCCGATGCCAGTTAAGTTAGATTGAGAGTAATGCACCTAACAACAGAGAGAACGATACCGCTGTAATCCTTCTCTAATAAAGATGCAAAAAATATGATTCATAGTTATCATTTTTCAATCTGATGTGACATGGAACCTACATAAAAAATTTCGATAAAAAAATAAACTAATTCTCTCTCATTATATCAGCAACAACGGCACGCAATTTTTAATGATTTTCGTCTTTCTCATCAAATGGTCGTAAAAGCTCAAGTTCCATCCAATATTTCACCCATATTTAAATTTTAGTCGATTAAATGTGGGAAAAAATTGATTACAATTCAATAGAAATCAATAACGCGAACAAACAAACAAACACGCAGCCACACAAACAGACATTCTTTTATATATATATAGATTTTGTAAAACTTACACATTTTTGATTAACAAACTCTACGATTTGAAATCAAGCAGTAGCAACACTTTTTGGAATAAAGCATTTTTATCTTCGACGCGCGAGACTGTTGCCACACAAAAAAATTAGTGCGAAAATTAGTGTTTTTAAAGTTTTTAATTAATATCTTCGCTGATTAAAGTCGTACAAAAATGGGAATAGTCGAAATGGCTTCCCACGAATTTTTGGAATTGGAAATAATGTATTTAATGTTTCGCAATGCTATTTTTACTTCATTGTAAAACTTAGAAATTTTTATTAACAAACTATACGATTTGAAGCCAGCAGTGTCAACAATTCTCGAAATAAAGATGATTTTTATCTCCAGCGTGCGACACTGTTCCCATTCGGAAAAATGAGAGCGAAAATTAACGTTTTCAGAGTTTTTAATTAATATTTTGATTCTAATTGCTATTTTCTCTATAAAATGTGACAAGTAGCATTCCAAAGGAAAAATAGCATTTCCTTTGCAATGAAAAGTAGCATTGCGAAGGAAAATGCATAGGACATGTCATGATTTTAAATAAAATCAAGTTTCAAAACTAATCAGCTTTCAGAATTAAGTATATAAGAATGGCAACAGCGGAATTACGCATAACTGTAGATTTGAAGCATTGGCGGTTGCTGAAGTTTTAGCGACCTTAAAGCATCGAATATCTGAAATAATTTCTGCAGTGAATACAAATAACTCAACACGAGAGTAACAAGAAAATGAGCATGGCTTGATTTTCTGACATATAAAACAGCCGAAAAGAAATGTAATGTAATCATTCTTGTATATGTCAGTTCTATGCTATGATCTATTATTCACTGAAACTGCGTTACTATCTCGGTACAAATTTTATAGAAGCATGTTCCCGATTCTATTTTTTGTCGTATGTGATTAAAAGCACTGTGATAATTATTATGTCTGGGAGATCGGGGCATAAGCAAACGATCAGTTTTGAAAAAATTGCAGAATTGGATAAATTACGTTAGAAATTTTAAAATTAGGTAGGAGAGCAACCTTTATTTAGTGTGGACAGAAAAGCGACTACCGTGTAGATTTTGAAAGAAACCTTATCGATTTCAAGGGCGATCCGACTTAGGTCCCTCTCTTTATAAAAAATTCAAGGACTTTTGTCAGATAGCCTTCAAAAGCTATTCAAACTATAAAAAAAAAGTCATAGCAAATACATTTTAGTGCAAAACTTTAAGAAAACCGCAGGCGTAAAAGAGTAAAAAACTAATTTCAAAATTTAACTCGAACAAATTAAGAAATCAAGCTAAATATTTTTTTCCCTTTTCAGTAGTAGCATAAAAAATCTCATTTGATTTTGTAAATGCTTAATAATAACCTCACATTTTTTTCTCTAGTGTGGAGCAACTAAGAATAGCGCATATACAGTATGTTAACGTCACCACAATTAATTCTATTAAGAAGGAAATAACAAGTTTGCAGGAAAATTTTTGTGAAACTACTGTCAAAGGAAAACGTTTCAAAATTTCTGTAATGGATAGAGCTCATATGAAATACGCTCGAGGAAGAACTTATACCTTTCAAAATGTTTTCTATGCTGTTTGACCCCAGGATGGTGAAACAATAGCGTTAAACTCTTTCTTGCTCTCTGTGTAAAGCTTCGTGATAATTATAGAACATGTTGATACATCATTCATTTTTTAAGTAGAAAACCGCTTACGTCATGGATAGCAAAGTTACATCCCATTGCAGGACCTAAGTGTCATCAAAATAGGTTGCTTTGCTTTGTACAAACAATTGTGTAGTATTTTCAATTATTTTCCCTTAGTATTGAAAAATATTCTATGCAACAATGAATATTACTTAAAACGTTGCTATTGTTACTCTCTTAACCATTAAAAATTGATATGATATCCCGCGTATGTTTTTCAACGAAGAAACAGCTAGATATATCCAGAAATCACACGATCACCATCAGTGTACTCTTTGTTCTAGCATCCGTTAATTAAGCAGACTTCAGAATTGACAGTTTAAACACTGAAATCATACTGCTTGAAGTTTGTACGCAGTGTTTTAATATTCACACACAAAGAAACATAGATTTCGTTAAAGACGTCTGTTAGGCCTTCCGTAATTTCGAACTTGTAATTAATATTTAATTAATCCGAGTCATTTAAAAGCAGAAAACTATTTTGTTAGTTAAAATTAGTTTTGCTTTCTTCTAAGAAGTAAAGAAACTATTGTAATTACAGAAAATTTCGGATATCGTATTTCAACAGAAATATTCCTTTTGACCGTTCCAGAATCCATTTGGACTTTTTTTTTGCGCGACGTCTGTAAGTACGGACAGAATAAAGGACTGTTTTTTAGTCCAAAGGGGCTTTGTCCCTGAGGGATTATTGTTTTCGTTTTGCGATTTTGCATCGAATCACTCTGAATGTCCGTTTCACTTTTTAAATTTTTGAATGAAGAATCTGAACAAACGTACATACGTTTCTCGCACTATGATAAAAAAAGGTACCTAGAGCCATTAACAATTGAATGACGTAATCCTACAGGAAATATGGGCATCTGGAAACTCAAATTTGAAATTTGGAATATATTTTACTGTTCATTTATTTTTATTATTTATTTTGTAAAACTTGAACGAATTTTTGATTAACAAACTCAAGCATTTCAAAGTGAGCAAAGGCAACGTTGTACAGAAAAAAAAAAAAACATTTTTATCTCCAGTGCGTCAGACTGTGTATCGGAAATTCTAAAGATAGAGTAAGACCCCGCTTAACACTGTTTCGGTTTAACGCTCTCTTATTTGAATTGTGGGATTTCCCGAAATTGCACGCAGCGTTAGGCCAAAGAACGTCATTACATATTCCGTGGTTAGGCTTCCCGATATCCAAAGCAGTTTATCTGTGTTTCTTCTTTCCCGCGGTGTTATACGAACGTATTTTTATCCTTTCAAACATTTGTTGACGTTATTGTAAGTACAAATTTATATAATATAACGTTTGATATAGTGACAAATATGATTTTTAGTTTTATCATTAAATTTTTTGCATTGAATTTGGCAACTTCAGTAATAAGGATTATTCTTAAGAATAAAAAAAAATACTGTCATCGGCAACTGCAACTATGATAAGCTCTGCAACTAGAATTACCAGTTCTATAAATAATACAACAGAGGAAATGGAAAAACGGCTTTCTATATGGATTGACAACGAAATTGAACGTAATATGCCAATTTATTATAATGTAAAAAGTAAGAAGAATTTTTAATGACATTCAGGTTGAGGCAAGTGACACAAGTGAAACTTTTGTTGCAAGTCGAGGATGGTTTAATAGATTTAAACATGGAAATAATCTTCGCAACATATAGATTACAGGAGCAGCAGCAAGTGTGATACGAAAGCGGCGACTGAATTCCCAGCGACATTAAAAACAATAATTGAACTAGGAAACTATTCTGCAGAATTGGTTTTTAATGTTAATGAAACAGGCCTATTTTGGAAAAGAATGCCAAAACGAACATTTCTTCTATCCCGTGAAGAAAAGCGTGCATCAGGATTTAAAGCTGCAAAAGATCGCTTAACACTTCTACTGGGTGGTAATGCAAGCGGAGATTTTAAATTAAAACCACTACTTGTTTACCATTCCAAAAACCCAAGAGCGATGAAAGGAATATCAAAATCAACTTCACCTGTAATTTGGGAGTCTAATAAAAAATCATGGATAACTATGAAAATTTTCCAGAATTGGTTCACTGAATATTTTTGCCCGTCTGTAAACGCTATTGCGAAATTAGAAAACTTGAATCAAGAGCGCTACTTTTAATTGATAATGCTCCAAGCCATCCAACGAATTTACCTGACTTAATAACATGCATTCCAGTCGAAGTGGTTTTCTTGCCGCTTAACGCAACTGCCTTAATCCAACCAATGGATCGAGGCGTTATATCAAATTTTAAGGCTTATTACCTGCGGCGAACATTTAGACAGATGCTTGAAAAAACAGACGGAGATGAGAAACAATCAGTAGCAGAGTTTTGAAAAAACTACAGTATCGTGAATGCTGTAGAAAATATAAACCTTTCTTGGAATGAGATAACAGAAAAATGTTTGAAAAGGGTGCGGAAGAACATTTGGCCAGATCTAAGCAAGGGCGGTGACACTGGACACTGTCGATATGAATGAAATAGTGGAAGAAATATGGGAATTAGCGAAACAAACCGGTTTAGATGAGGTAAATGTGGAAAATAGCGAAGAAATAGTGCAAGAAACAGCAGCAAGTCTTTCTAATGATGAGCTCAAGGAATTTGCGGACCAAGAAGAACACAAAAATATTGAAAGAAGTGATTCTGAAGAAGAGCACGAAGAACTTTCAACAGCCTTTCTAAAAACCAGTTTGACCACTATAACAGAAATTATGGACCAATTTATTGAAAATGACGCAAAATTTTGACAGGACTTCAAAGCTAAGACGGGGTGTTATGGATGCCTTATGCACTTACCAACAACTTCTTAAGAGCGCAAAAGGTAAAAGCAAATTGCATTAGATACCTTCTTGATAAAAGGCAGAAAATTGGATATATAGAAGAAACTGAATGATCTGAAACGTAAACATACTGATTTAGAATTTTATTTATTTTTATATGTATATTCGTTCATTATGTTTCTATATTTGTAAGAAATAAATTTTTGTTTTATTGTTATAAAAACATAATTAATAAATTTAATGGTAAAGTACCTGACCAACTTTCTACCCATCTTCCCCTAACCCCATTATTTACACGATGAGATAACCTCGTTTAACGCTGTTTCATATTGCGCTCTACTTTGATGGAACGTATACTCGGAGTTAAGCGGGTCTTACTGTATGCTCAATTTAAAAGCATTTTGCGATATTGCTCTTGAACTGAATTTTATGGTTTAAGTGCGAAGAACACGACATTTAATAAATAAAGGTAACACACAAAATATTAAAAAAGCGCCGCCTTGAACGTAAGTTAAAATCTGAAATCTTTCAGATTTTCTTTTTTATCCCCCCCCAAACCGATAGTTAATTTAATTTAAAATGGATTCAAAGGTGATTTTTTTCGTGACCTGAAAGCCGAGACGAGGCGCGGAAAAGTGATTACGGAAAACTTACCCACACGACCAACGAATCAAGTTAATAATTATATAATGGATGAATAGCTAAACAATATAACGAAATTTGTGTGTAACAGCTATAATAAAAATAATGGATAAATAGCTAAACAATATAACGAAATTTGTGTGTAACAGCTATAATAAAACTAATGGATAAATAGCTAAACAATATAACGAAATTTGTGTGTAACAGCTATAATAAAACTAATGGATAAATAGCTAAACAATATAATGAAATTTGTAATAACAGTGTAATGTTTGTGTAACAGCTATAATAAAAAGCATAGAACTACGAAGGCACTATTATGATGGTATAGCTTTTTAATTAAGAATATAAAAAACTGCATTCAGATGCGCTGGAATTCATATTATGTTTAAAAATATTTATAATATTACGATCCGTCGAGAAATAAAATTAAATATTACTCCGGAAAGGTCGATCTGAAATTTAGGAATGAAATATTTGAATTCTCATATTCTGAAAATCTTGATATAGATTCCAGATACAAAAACTAGAATTTTTGTGCTTTTCACGTTATTCGGAACATGTTTCCCCAAAGCCTTTAAATATTTTAAAAGGAAACTTTTGCAAGATTTGTTTCACCGATGACCAACAGAAGCTGTCCTTTAAAAAAGAATGTAAAATTTGAGGAAACTAAAAATAGCCAAAATGTTCTTAAATCACTCCCTCCATCAACAACTATCTCAGAGAGCTGTTTTTCATTAATTATAACTGATTAAAAACAAAGTAGGCTAAACCTAAAAGGGAGTTCGAATGTTAATTTTCTTAAATAAAATTTTCATTAAAGATTTCGGCACTTTTACACTACCAGTAAAATATTAAGTATACGAAATTTCTAAAATAAACAAATTATTGACTTTATGTATTAACCCAAACGGGCGTTAGCCAAGAAAGGCTATTAAGATATTAGTCTCGAAACGGCATTTTGCGTCGAATCACTAAAAGCATAGAATCACTTTCCAGATTGCTGCCACCAAATATTATCTCTCTGTATTATTTTTAAAGAAATTAAATAATGAACAATCCGCATAGTTAAATAATGAACAATGTTTCTCGCAGTGTGCAAAAACAACAATAACTAGACCTATCAAATTTTGAATAACGTAGTCCTTCATCCGGCATCTAGGCACCCGAATTATGAATTTCGAATTTGTTTTATTACCTATTTCATATTTTGTAAAACTTTAACGAATTTTAGAATAAAATAAACGATTTCAAAGTGGGCAGTGGCAACACTGTACGGAATAAAACATTTTTATTTCTAGTGTGCGAGACTGTCTGTCGGAAACTCTAAAGATATGATGTTCTTAAATATGTTTAGCCCAAATTCTCTCGAAACGTGTATGTGTGTGTAAATGGGAAAAAAAGTATATCTTTGGGCGTAATATAAAATGTGAAGCTTTCAGAATTTTTTTATTAATTATTTTTTATTTTTTAATTCTTTTGAGAAAGAATTTAGATTTATACTTCATTGCTAATTCTTGAAATACTATTTTCCCCTCTGATGCATAGGTGCAAAAAGGTACCATAAAAGTGCTTCAAAACATCAGAACGATTTTGTCAAAAACATTCCATCAGATCTTTGCTGGGAAAATGAAAATGAAGATTCAAGAATTTTAATCATGTGTTTCATTTGTATACCTTCTTGATGAATATAAACGTATTTTTAAAACCTGAGTTCCTTAAGTTTGTTTTTCGTAAAACGTAGGTTTCAAATTCTGTTTTAATGCACAAATATTAATATTAAGTAAAATTTTTTGCCTTCTTATTTTCGCTCTTCTATGAAGAATTCTAGAGGTTCGAAATACTGGAAAGCTTAGGGAACCTTTTATGTTTCCTTCCTTCTGTAATTTTGATCAAACAGGTATTCGAAGCTACTCAGCTACGATTATTGAAATTTTGAATTACTAATTGAAATTTCAACTGTTTCGCAAATGTTTTTATTCCAATTTATGTTGAGAAAGTAAACTTCGGTGTTTTAGTTTAAATAACGTGCTACCTTTACTAAATTTTGCTTGTAGTTTTTAATAAAGGTGCGTTTTCTAAAAACTGAATTTTTAAAATTAGTTTTCCTTATAACGCACATTTCAAATCTTATTCTGATTGGAAAATATAAATTTTTAGTAAAAGTTTCTGTTTTTATTTATTATTATTCATTTTCTATTATTTTTCTTAAATGAATGATTCGAGATTCGATTTCCTTTTAAGATTGTAATTTGAGGAAATTTAAGTTTCGTTCCTAATGTACTCAAATCTCTTGTTTAAAAAAAGCTGGTTCGGTTTTACAATTCTTTTCACTAAATAAGACGCTTTGAAATAGTTTATGTTTTTGCTGCTTTGATTGGAGTTTCATTTCTCTATTCATTAGGAAATCAAGGCTTTCAATAGCGTCTTTTATTTACGACTGACAGAAACGTCAGAACGTTGCCTCAAATTTTCCTTCTGTGTGATACATTCGACTGAAAAGGATTCAGCAGTGTTAAAGAATCGGTTTAACCTTTTTTGAAAGGGAAAATTGCATTTTGTTTACAACTAATCATCAAAATGCATTTCTTTGTTGCTATCGTGAGCGAAATCGAGAGAATCAATCACTATCACCCCCCCTCCTTCAGTGAGCTCTCAAATACTCTTTGACACGGTTTCGTTTCAGAACGGTTTGCACTTTCGAAATACAGTATACTCTCTTGTTCTTGACGCGTGTCAGACTGATAGAAAAGACTGAAGTGAAAGTTTTCCTTGTCGGTCACAGAGTCTCCGGCCATGGGTTAATTTATCGTATTTCTTAATAACAAAATTTTCTGTTTCTTTCTTTTTTTTCTTTTCTTTTTCTTCTTGAACTTAGCAGTTAAATATTCGACGTAGTATGAAGGCGTCTTTTGGATTTCTTTTCAAGTGCCTGTCAGTCGTAATGTTGGAGACCATGCTGTTTGCGTATAATCAAAGGAAAAGTTTTTGAAGAGATAACTGATGTTTTTTTCTCAATAGGTCACAGATCATTTCGTACTAAATAAATGGAATTAGGAGTTTATTTCTTGTATAGATTGTGTTGAAATAGTTCTCTTCAATGTTTATTTCTTGTATGGATTGTGTTGAAATAGCTATTCAATTAGGCTTGTAAGCATAACTGATTTTTTTATCACGTTCGATCCTTTCCATAACAGCTTTGATCGGCTTTTTCCTGTTATGTTTCTTAAAGGAATTTTGATTTTTAGCTTATTTTGTTTAGAGATGAGATCTGGAAGGCTTTCGCAAATGAAATTTCTATTTCATGAGTTATAAAAATTTTAAAAATTTAACTAAATTATTGGAAAGCAACAGGCAAATTGTTGCTGTAAAGTGCAACGGGAGGTTAGAAATTTATTTTTTTTATAAGTTACAATCAGCATGCAAATGTTTATAAGTTCTTTATAATGCAGGTGATTTTACGTAAATTTTGTAAAGAATATCAAATAGATCCATTAATCATTATATTCGTCTAGATTTTATTATAAATTATATGAATTAGCTATGCAAAGTTTATTTTAGCTAAAGCTTTATTGTTACGTTAATTTGTAGAGTCATTAGGTTATTTCGAAGCAGGACGCATGAAAATTGGGCAAAGCCCTCGCCGGGATTCGAACCTCGCGCCTCTCGAATACTTGCCGAGTATGCTGACCATTACACCAAGAAGGCATGCTAAAAAGGCGAAAGAAATACCTTATAAATTCTTTGCTTATAACTTCTGCTTAAGCCAGCACAAGAAAGCAGATAGAGTTCAAACAGCAGGAGTATCCGTAGTTTAGAAAGAGAGCTGTGGCAACTCGCGAAAGTTAAGACACAAGCAAGGATGCCTAGACTTTGTCGAATTTGTCTCTTACTACAAAACGTAGCTTTAAACAAACCTTTTTGTTAAACGTTCCTCTTGTCATTATCCCTATGGCTCTCCAGGTAAGATGGCTAAATATTCGTAATTCGACTTATGTTTAAATCCTGCCGAACGGACTAACTGTACTTTCCCTGGCCTTGTACTTTCCCTGGCTTTGCTTGGTGTAATGTAAATATGAGTCAATTTCTCTTAAAAGTCCTTCAGAAGGCATCCCTTTCTCCCTGTGCTTTGCATTAATCAAATAATCGAAATTCAGTACTTGGAGTTTAGACAAATTCGAATAGAAAACTCGTTTGAAGTACTAAACGGTTAAACAGGTGTAGTTAAAGAGTTAATTAACTTTAATTTTACAAATGTATTATTAAAAGCACAATAAATTGGAAAGTTCATTTATTGCTTTTAAATCGGGCAGTTTGTTAAGCAACCAGAGAATGGTTAATGTGAAAGCATAGGGTCTGTATGCAAACCCTATGCTTTGACGATGGCAACATTCTGAGAGGTGAAAATGTACGAGGTGATGCAGATGATAAATAAAAGTTGAGCAATATACAGCTTTAATGCCGATAAAAGTTGAGAAATATACAGCTTTAGTGCCGAAGATGGAGGAAAAAGTCTGTGCTTTCTGGAATGAGGGCAATGCTGAGACATGTCGCTGAGTGGCAAGTCACAGAAATGATAAATGACCTGGCAACTTAACGAACTTATAAATGTAGAGATGTTAAACGTTAAGATTACAGGCGTTTCTAATGTAAATAGCAATAGACAGGTGACTCTAAACCTTTTCCCCCATTCAGCGCTTTCGCCATTGTTAGAAGATCAACCCCTCTCCTTTCCAAAACTTGAAAAATACATATATAGGTTTATTTAGATTATTTTCTAACGTGTTTCATGAAATAAAAAACAAAAGTCATGAAAATGCTAGTAAATCCAAAGTTTGAATAAAACTAGCTTTTTTATATTCATAAACTAAAACTAAGTTCTTAACAACTAAATCAAAGGCTGACCGCATACCCTCTGAAACTATGGAATTCCCCCCGTAGGTGAAAACCTCTACGAGCATTTGTCAAGAAATATATTACTGGATAATACGAGAACCTTTACTGCACTGCTAAAACTCTTAATAAAATTACTTTGCGCTAAGACTCAATTTCTAAAATCTGAAGTGTCAAGAGCCCTAGCAGGCCGTCAGAAAAGAAGAATGAAACTAAATAAATAAAATAATTAATAATTAAAAAAAATCTGAAAGGTTTTAAATTTTAAATTACGTCCACAGAGGCGTTTTTTTAACACTTTGTGTGTTACCTTTATTTATCAAATAAAGTTCTTCACACTTAAACCATAAAATTCAGTTAGTTACAGAACAATATCGCAAAATAATTTTAAAATGATCATATCTTTAGAATTTGCTATACACAGTCTCACGGGCTGTAGATAAAAACGTTTTTTCTGTACAACGTTGGCATTGTTCGCTTTAAATCCTTGAGTTTGTTAATCAAAAACTCGTTAAAGTTTTACAAACTATAAAATCGATAATAAAACAAACTCCAAATTTCAAATTTTGGCTTCCAGATGCCCATATTCGCAGCAGGATTATGTCGTTCAAATGGCTCTAGGTATTCAATGGCTCTAGGTACCGTCGTTTTATCACAATGCGAGAAACATACATACATTTATGCACATTCTTCAAAATTTCATTGCTTTAAATATACAGGGCTGCAATATTTGGTGGCAACAGTTTGAAAAGTGAACCGACATTTAATGTTTCCGATGCAAAATCGCAAAACGAAAAGAATAGTCCTTCAGGGACAAAGCCTCTTTGGACTAAAAATAATGGATTTCGTCTTATGTGAAACTCCAACGGGAATTTCAATTTCACTCGAAAATTAAGAGATAGTTCAGCTTTCCTCAGTCTGAATTGAAACCTTGAACGTGCGATATATAATTTACTATTTCAATGGATAATAGAAATAACGATTGTCCTTTTTCAAGCACATAAATAAAAAAGTGTTAACACTGTGAAAGAGTAATTAATGAGTATAATATGTATACTAGAAACAGTATGAGACTATGGAAGGAAATTTCAACGGAGTTGTATACGTATGAAAATAAAGGAAGAACGATCAGACACTTTCTAATTAAAATCTCCTGCCAATATAATTCTAGCTGTCGAGCAAAATGTGACAGGGGGGAAGAAATTTCTTCGAATCCGAGGACTGATCTGTGAGATGAGAACAAATGTGCGATTCTATACTGGTGGCAATTTTCTACCACCGCATTTGATTACATCCTCAAAAACCTGCAGGTAGTCTTTTCCGCGAGAAAGTGCGAGTTGGACATGCACGATTGAGGTGACTGTTTATAATGCTTTCGGGAACCAAAAATTTATTTGCTGTCATTGCACATCCTGCAGAATAAGCTTTTGACGTATAGGTGGGGGGGGGGGTTCTTTTCTTAAAAGTCTCAACCTTTTTCAAAGTGTTTGTTTCCAAAGGAATGATAAGTATGCATTCAAAAGTTAGAATTGAATTAAAAAGTTTACTTAATATTAAAATAAAATTTTGGAGATCAAAAGAATTATATGCTAAAATTATGGTTCATTTACATAAAGAAAGCGGCTAGTGAAAGACTTCTTATCTAGGGTTCGGTGGCTAAAATCGCAATATATCTAAAAAACTGAGAAGTACCGCAACCAAACTCTGATGGACTCCGGCGGAATTTACCTCTGACAACAACGCTTTTAAATTTTACCTTTCTATAACATATCTCCAAAACTTGTTAAGTCCCACTCAAAATCATATATAGGTTCAAAATCACTCGCCATTTCTCATGAATAAACACTTCTATCCAGTTAGTCTAATGATAATTTAATCTTATTCATTTGATTATATATACTTAATGTATGACGGTTTTTGTCATTAAATGACCTATTATTACCTCACTGTTACTTAACTCTAGACTTAAACTTCCGAAAACAAATGGAACAGTGGGCGCTTCTTCCTTGTCTCAGTGTTCAGTCCAGTACATAATGTAGATTTACGACGAAATAATATTGAAAGAGTAATGTTTCTCATAACGTTTGGTTTTACCATTTTATGTGGTTCATTTTAAATGTAAGATTTTTTATTCTGTATCCTAAATTTCTTAGGAGAGAGGCTTGTAGTAACAGTTAGTTTAAAACTGTTCAGCTGCTAAATCGAAATCTGCATAACAAAAGCAAAATTTTGTTAATCTCTGTAGTACTTAATTTATCAAACCTTTTAAACCTTCCGCAGTTTCATTGGTAAACTCTTAGAAGTGTTAGATTAGTGATTGGCAACCTTTTTTACTTAGAGACATATTTCAGAAATGCGGCAGTTCGGTGGGCCCTGTGGAGCGGCTACAATAATAACAAAAATATTTATATAATAATAACAAAAATGAAAATACATGTGTAAGTATATCAAAACAGATCTAATTTATGTCAAGTTGTTTTGCAATTTTATGTAAAAACTTATGTAATGTAAATTTATGTAAAAGTTGTAATGTTGTAACAGTTTTTTGTTACTGCGAAAACATTTATAAAAAATGTTGCTGTAATACACTATTCACAAATCATCTAGATAAGAAGGAAAACTGAAAATTGTTCTTGTGCAACTGAAATAAGATTTGGCACACAGCAATCAGCTGAAATGAAATTGTTTTCTTAGTACCGACCACTGCTGAGGCGATGTTATTTGCATCTTTTCCTTATTTTTAAATCTGAAGAGAAGAATGCTTATAACTCGAAATACAAATTCATGAAAAGGACAAATTTACGTACGAACAGAGGTTATGGATGTAAATGTAATGTGCCGGGGTTGGATAGAGTGTAAGAGGATAATGGGGCCCGGAAATAGTTTCGTAGAACTATTATACTCGAGAAGATAAAATAATAGTTTTAACTAAAATTATTTATTATAATTACAACCGTTTATCGTCCAAATATTTAGAAGTTAGCTATTTGAATGGCAGGTAATTTTAAACTGATCTAAGGTACCTTGGAGCCCGCGAGCTCACGTTGCCGACCCATGGGTTAGTCTGCAATCCGAAGTTTTCTGATCTCAATATTTTCATTTTTTATTAGCCCAGAGGAGAGTTAGTCCAGAAGGGCTATTATTCTCGAAACGGCATTTTGCGTTGGTTTACTATAAATGAAGTTTCACTTTTCAAATTGTTGCCATTAAGAATCTGCATTAATGTATGTATGTTTCTTGTATTGTGAGAAAGCTACGGTGCCTAGAGCCATAAAAGTTTGAATAGCGTAGTCCTCCACCAGAATATGGGCATATGGAAGCCCGAATTTGGAATTTGTTTTATAGTCTGATTTATATTTGTAAAACGTTAACAAATTTTGGATTAACAAACTCAACGATTTCAAAACCGAGCAATTTCAACACTGTACGAAAAAAAAACGTTTTTATCTCCAGCGCGCAAAACTGTCCATCGGATATTCTAAAGATATGCTGTTTTTAAATATTTAAGCCTAAAGAACTTCAGACCAAATGCTGTGTGTGTGTGTGTAAATGAAAATAAAAAACGTCCCTTTTAGGCGCAATATAAAATCTGAAAACTTTCAGATCTTTTATTTATTTATTTTTCTGAACTAGAGTTTTTAAATTTAATTTGTTTATTTTTCATATTTAATACGTATTGAATAATACCCCTGAAGTCGATAAAAAATAAAATAAGTGACGAGACTTGAAGGTGAGAAATAGACATTTCTCGCAGTTTTCATTTAATGAGATGATGACATAAGATACGTGTTGTTGATGACAATACTGTGTGCCATTGGCTCCTGAGGGCAAAATATTTAAAATGAAGAACTGTTGACATAGCGTATAAGTCGTAAACAAAAATACAGCAGTAGCAATCTGCATTTAAAAGCATAAATATAATTCAAATTTATAATAATATTTTCTTCGAAAATAACTAAATATTTACACAAAATGGCCAAAGCGACACATCTCGTGTTGTACAATCATTGAATGACACACTTGGCTTTGCAGTCATTGCCTTCAAATGGGTTTAAAAGCTTCAGAAAGTCTGAGTCATGCTTCATTTCAAATATCGTAAATTTGAAACAACTTGTCGGATAACATTTCACTTCTAAGTGGGTACATCAACACATATATAAGTATATTCTAAATCCTTGTCTCATTAATACAGATGCCATTTTTCGTAACACAGCCTCTCCTAAGCCAAATAATGTTTGTGTGTCAACAGAAAAAGCATAATAAAACACGTGCATTATTTTTTTCGCTCTTTGTCTGACCAAGCAAGTCCAATTCAAGGAAAATTTCGCAGCTAATCTCATGGCCTAGAAAAACGAGTGGGGGCACGTGCAGTGAAATGTGACTATCACGTTTTTATCCGAAGGCGACGAAGATTATGTTTGTTGTTTGAAAAATAATGTAGGTATTAACACACATAAAACTATAGTTGAAAATTGATAATAATAAAGTGTCGTATGTAGTGACAATGAGATAGATATATGCACTTTAAATTAGCACTTTTTGATGCTTACGTGTTTCTTAATACTTTCGAATGGGATCTGTAGTATTACAGACCATAAAATACCATTTAATATTTTGTCTGAGATGGCATTTTCAGAGGATTTTGGTCTTCACTAGAGATGGTCTCCTTCGACAGCACAATTATTTGTGAGGCTAATACCGTTATTAAATTATTACTAAGTCTTCTGAAAATATTGTCACTTCCTGAGCAGGTCGATTTAATGGGATTGTCTCCATGAGAGATTTCACAGATTAAATATACGTACATACAGTGAAGCCAGTCTAAGAAGCCACGGTTTCTTTCACAGGATATTATTCATGTCTAAAAGTAATGTCTTGGAGAAACTGATGTTCAGTTGTTCAATACCGATGTTTAGTTATGATCTCACAAAGGGACCACTTCATAGCAATGCCCTTAAAGATGCTTGCACCTTTATGCAAATCAGCTATTGTCCGAAAAAACAGAAACCGTTAGCATAAAGGTGCCGTGGCTCTTACGAAGAGTATAGTTTCGGACATGTAAAAAAGCAGCCTTCATAAATCTGTGAACATCGTTATACCCGGACCCGCACCTCTACGAAAGTTGCGTTTTACACGTTAAAAACAGCTCTTCATGTAGTTGTAGGGTATCTTAATGTCAGAAGAAATGAATTAAGTATGAAGGTTTCTAGCTTTTCAAACGGTGGCAGATTTGCGTAAAATTGCGGGCACTTTTATACCAGCACACCATTATGAAGGCGTTTCCTCAAAAATATTGATTTTAGGAAGTTAGTCGCCATGGAAGCATTCATTATGTATTTATAATGATACTGTTGCATGTGTACCGGTTTATAATAGATTGAATGCACACAGAACTGATAATAGCTTGATAAAATTTATTTTACAATTCCGAAACTTTCTACAAACATACTCGTGCACCTCTTCACAGTATCACAGAGCAGAATCAGCAGTCACACTTCAAGCTACTAAGAACGTTAAACCCAACGTAATGCAAAGCGGATCTAAAGGACGAAGCTAACACAAAGTTATCTCAATACTCAGAACTCACGCTGAACTTCGCAATAAATGAAAGCATATGCTCTCTCCGGTCTTATACAGTTTTCACCCAGCTGCCAGGAAATCTCTAGTATTTCTCAAAATTACTGCGAAGCATATGAGGACCGGATACGGTTACAGTTACATATAGCATCATTTGCAGTTATTCAATTACAATACCCATTACAGTTACATAGGGACCGGACCAAAATATGGCCAACCGGACGCCAATTTTGGCGACTTTTGAAGCTTCCCGGCAACAAAATTACCAGCTTGGCGACCGAAACCATTGCCAGCTTGGCGACATCTCGCCAATTCAGTGAGATAGCCATTTACTCAATGTTAAATGGACACGCCCCTGTATTCTTACTTTTCCGGCAAGTTTCGCTTCTGTAGATTTTCGTGTTATATTATACAGAAAAATATAACAATTCCACACATAGTTCTATTAAAATTATTTATATATGTACAAAATTGCTAACAATACATTAGCTTTTTCAGCATTCTGTAAAATGTCTAGGTATTCAATACCGGATTTCATACTTTGTCAGTAACTTATACGTCACTGTTTTAATCTTTGGTTCGTAAAAAGCGATGAACGGAATTTGATTTTCTTTTATTTTCTCCTTTTATCTCTTCACCCCACTCCCGCTTTATAAGTGACTTTCTTGTTTATTAATTCAAAAAGATTAACTATTGCGTAAATGCGGTGTTTTTCCTGTACTGTCTTCACGAACTTTCTAAAGCATGACTCAGGTTAACTTTTCTGTTTCTCATCAGCCTATTATTTATTGGCTGTACGCGATAAATTATTGGTATTTTTATTGCCAATGGGAACTTTCTAAAACAATTTCTGTTATTTGGTACAACGCTTCAGTGCCTGCGAGGATATGCGTAGGCGTTAGAACAACAAGCATTTACAGGTAATTCAAGTAAATTCTTTTTAAATCGAAACCTGAATAAAAAAAAAGTCTCTTAATCAGCACTTTAATTTTAGGATTTATAAGGATTACAAATAAAATAGCAATTTTATCGCGATTTTAATACACCATATTTTATTTGTTTGTTCGTCTGTTGCACGCACGAAAATAAATTTGATAGTGTTTCACACATATGTATACAATTTTCTCTTTAGAACGAGATTTGTTGTTTTATAACACATTTTTAAGTTACGAAATAGCAGATCGGAGTATATTTGACCTACTTAGACGTGAAAAATTATCAGAAAATTAAATCGAAAAATATATGATGGATCGTACGAGGACGTCATGTCGAATTTTATTAGAGATATATTTCAAAATATACAATAATACATCAAACCTCATACATCTTCATTAAAAACTGTAAAATATAGAAAAACCTAAAACGCCAAATACAGCTAAAAACAATTTTTAAAAAATTTTGCAGTTTAAATTAAAGTTTCCAAGCCAAAACAAGCAAATCGGTCAACGTGCAAGAAAACGAAATTTTCCGTGTAAAAAATTGAAAAAAAGGAAAAAAAAAAAAGTGTAAAAATTAACTTTGGATCCTACTGGTCAAAAAGACACTAATGCTGGTGCATAAACTGACTGAATTCGCTATGCTACTAAGAGTTTCAAATGTTAACAAATGGCAACCTCATTAGGCCTAGCCCCGCTTTTAAATTTTTGATAATTCTACAATATTGCATGCAGATTAACTAAAGGCATAAAAATCATTGCCGGAGAATAAGAACACCACTTCTAAGCAAAAAAATGCACTATTTACCGACATATAAGAATAAAAATACTTAGCTCACCGAGCCGGGTAACAGGACGTTGAATATACATGGCCCATATACAAAATTTCAACTTTCTAAGACTACTCGTTTTTGAGTTATGCGAGATACTTACATACGTACGAACGTACGTACGTACAGACGTCATGAAAAATAATCTCTTTAATCCACATTTAAAATCCACTTTACGATCTGTTTTGGGGGAAAAAAAGTCCTTTATTCTGTCCGTTGCCAAAAAAAAAAAAAAAAAAAAAAAAAAAAAAACATTCAGATGTATTCAAAATGATTATTTTCTTTGAAATATGATACCCGAAATGCTTCGTGATTACAACACTTTGCTTCCTACAGGTAAGTAATCTAAGAAAAATCAGAAATTTGCGGATTTTTGTATCTTCAGGAAATCTCTGAAAATTGTCCAAAACTTGCGAATATAGTCAGAAATTCATGTCGCCGTAAAACTATAACCCTAAGTAGATATAAAACTTTTAAGTCGGATATCTTTGGATAACGGCGATTTTTCGGAGCTAAGATCAGAGTTGAGATGCAACGCTAAGCTAAAATCCCTGAATTTGATTTGGAGCACTTGCGGTTGTTTCCCTGAACCTATAAATGCAATAATTTATTTAGCATTTTTCCGCACGTGCAATTAAAATTAAAATACCACACTCAGAATCAAATGACAGCGTGAAAATTTCTTTCTGAATACAGTTGACTCTGAATAAAAATTTGATTCTAAGCTGCTGTTAGTCACGTGGTATTTCATTTAAAAACACAGTGGATGACTGCATACAGAAGAATTAAAACGATCTTATTATTCGGATATTAAAAAAAAAAAATCTTGATTATTTGGTCTTATGTTTTTCTGAAATCCAAGATCGTCCTCTCCCTTTTTTTTTTTTTTTTTTTTTTGAAATTTCCCTTTTTTTTTTTTTTTTTTTGAAATATAGACGAGGGAATTTTGTTGACTGATTTATAGCATCATATCATCAATGGCTCCTTCGTCGTCCACCGCGGCTGTTTGATGTCCAAACATTCAAGGACTTCAATAGAACGGCACTCAATTAAATGGTTTTAGAATTAGACCATAGGTATGTTGATACTACTGCGTTCTGATACGAAGATTAACTAACAGGCACAAATAAAGATCATCGTAAGTTTTTGAACACCACCTGTCAGCTTATCAACTGGTGTGTATATTACCTTCAACGATATAAGGTGATTAAAGATTCAAGACTTTTTCAGGGTCATCTGAAGTTACTCAGACGAGTCATATGAGGTTATATGAGTCATACGAGGTTAAGTCATATGAGGCATAAGCCGAGCTTCATTTCTAGACAACCAGACCCTTCTAGATAACAAAAACTGGTTTAAGGATTTTCGCTAAATGTTCTAACTTTCCGACGTTTTGCCAACTTGGTATAAGAACCGACCAATCACAGCGAAGCAAACACGAGCTGACATTCGATCAACTGTTTAGCTGTATATTTATGCATAGGCAACTTAGGTGTGAACAGACTCAATGACCTTTTCGCCTTAATTCACAAAGCCATGACCACAAATCCTTCGTCTGAACCAGGCCTTACGAAGAACAGTCGGTGTCGCCGTGTTCAAGTGCGAACCATTGCATAAGCCTATGGTGATATTAAAAATTCCCGGGTTGTAGTTTTTTGGCAAATCGATGAACTTACATACATACATGCAGATTTTTCATTATTTAATTTCTTTAAAAATAATACAGGGCGATAATTTGGTAATTAAAAATTTGAAAAGTGATACTCTGTATGTAATGAACCAAAGCTAATTTCCATTTCGAAACTAATAGCCCCTTTTAGACTAAAAATACTGTAGTTTAAAATTCTGGAGCTTACATTTAAAATACAACAAAAACTAAAACCATGGAAAAATAAGTGCAGCATGGTGAAGTATGTTTTGTTTAAATGAAAGAAAATTTGACTTACCTCATATACTCAAAAACAAAAACCCCTTCTCGAATATAAGACCCTAAGACCCCCTTATATTTTAAAATAAGTTATAATATATAAAAAAACAACAATGTGGATGATTATTTGATAAGAATATATTTCTTATTAGAATGAAAAGTAAACGACTTAGTTAAATACAAGATTTTATTATGTCATAGAAAGAAAACTTAAAAAAAACTAAAGATACTTTATTACCTATTTGTTTTCAGGCATTCCACTAACAATATGCAGACCTAATCTAAAATAACTTAAATAAACGTGACTCTTATCATTTGAGGTAATTTCGCATTTCTTATAAACAGTAAACCTGTGCGGTTTACTTAGTATTCATTCAATAAAATTATTCTATAAATTCTGATATTTAAACTGCTTTTTCTTATGCTAACATTTTATTACAATGACCAATTAATTATAAATAAAACTCCTCTAAATTTTTGAATAAAAATATTGCAAAAAGAGGAACTCTCATTTTCGACATACGAAACTACGTCATTTCATTAAATAATTTGTTTAATTCGCATCTATAACATCGGGTATTTGGAAAATATTAGATGGCAGGGGTTTGCGTTAGAAATTTTGCTCTAGGCCTCCGTTTTATGGTCCGCCTTTCAGTGTGCTTTCGGTGAAAACGTTGGAACTTCGACGCATAATTTCGTATGTTTAACTGAATATTTCAATCAGCCATTTATTACAAACAGTTATAGCATACTTTTGTTTTTAAAGTTTATATATTTGTTAGCTATTTATTAGTCCAAAGGGATTTAGTCCCGAAGGACTATTACTTTCGTTTTGCGATTTTGCGTCGGAAACACAAAAACGGCGTATCACTTTTCAAATTGTTGCCACTAAATGTTATCCCTCTGCATTAAATTTTAAAAAATGAAAAATCTGCATAAATGTATGCATGTTTTTTTTTTT
>KK117594.1:66412-145714 GCA_000611955.2 Stegodyphus mimosarum | reverse complement strand
TTTTTTTTTTTTTTTGTGTTTTTCTATTTTTAATATACTAAATGTATTCTTAATGCACTAAGTGAATAAAATACTATGGGTATTGATTTCATTAACTGGGTATATTTTTCAAATATGAATTCCTGTTTATTTTGGAAATTAACTGCTTTAATACTAATGTATAACTAATGTGTAGTATACCTCGCAGTCCTTAAGATCATGATGCATACCAAGCACTGAGAAAGATTACTAGAAAATTGATTCCTCTTTTGCCACTAGATGGCGCCCTTTAACATAAGAAAACATCCTATCAAGGTCAGTTTTCGATTTTCAAAGCTTCGCGTCATTTGCTGGCCGGAATCACGGTAAATTCGTAAAAACTGCTCTTTAAGATAATACTGTTAAATCACTTAATAATATTGAACATTTTGTCCTTTTTTTAATTTAGTAACTTTGAGACTAATTAAATAAGTATACTGATTTCCACGCATTCTGTAATAATCTTACTTAATTATTATTCTTAATTTTTGTTCTTATTCATACTTTTCCATTTTTCAGTTGACTAAAGTTGTTTGAAGGGATAACATTTAGAGTGCATATTATTGCCCGATGTATGCCATTGTTCTGACACACAGAACATTCCTGCCATCTCCAACAGATTATACTTTCTTTTACAATATCAAGATATCGCCGGCACTACGCCAAAACCTTGAATCCACAATTTTTCCTTCTTCATATACGTTCACTTTTTAACGCTATTTTTCCGTGTTCTCCAAGAAAAAAATGAGCATTCCGTGAGAAAAATTCGTATAATTTATTAACCCAATTTCTCCTCGAATATAAAGTGTAACTTTTGGCTTAGTTAATATACAGAAAAAAAGAAGCACGTTTTTAAAATTATTTTATGTTATTAAACTTAAAACAAAAATGGGCTCATAAAAAATATTTCATTTTTTAATGTTACCGGGGAAGGTATGTTTTCTTTTTCATTTTATGGAAAATAAAAATATTTCACTTACGCTATTTTTATTTATTTATTTATTTTTTATTTTTATTATTATTTTTTTTTAAATTAAGCCAAAAAAAGCGTTAGATTGGCGTAGACTTTGAATAAAACTCTCTATTGATTTCTCGGCAAGCAAATGTAAATCGCTCTTCTTCAGGTGGCCATTTTTCTTCTGAAGAAGAGGGATATATATCTGATTGCCGACTAAATTGACAGGTTATTGAAAAGCTAAGCCAAGCTAAGCAAACTTTCTTCTTCTGAAGAAGAAAGTCTGTTGATGTCTGTTCGCTTTCGAAATCAATAGAGTTTTATTCCAAAAGTTTTTTTCAATAGAGTTTTATTCCAAATTTTTTTTTTCTTCCTTGGTTTTAAATTCTACATTAGCTTGTTTCTCTTTCAGTTACGCACATGATAATTGTTGACATAAACTGAGAAAAAAAATGGCTCATTTGCATTATAAGAATGTAATATTATAATTATTAGTGATCAAATTTTTAACGATATAACTTCATGATTTATTAACTATTATTCTTTTAACTAATAAAATGCTTGGTGAATGATGAAATGCATTAAAAGTCCAACTAATTCATTTGCTCCGCTAAAAAATCCTGAAAATTCGCGAAGGATGTATCTTGACAACTCCACAGCAGTAAAAATAATGAAACCAACAATACATATTGAATTAAAAATTTTTTTTTTACCTTCGAAGAATTTCTATTTCCGGTCGTCTTACTTTCAGAATTAAGGTATTCTTGTAAAGCATATTTCGAAAATGAATTTAGAAAACAATTTTTTCACGTACTGCTGTAATAGTGTATGTTTGTTACGTAAATCAAATATGAGAAAGAAATTTTAAAGTGCGCAATTTTAATCAAATGTATTAAGAATTAAAAGGTATTTTTCAGTTATCATTACACTTTTGATCATAAAAGTGAAATCGTGAGGCTGTTAACAATATGATTTTTCAAATCAAATTTATGCGTAAAAATTTTTAATAAATTTAATTGCTATTGCTTCTACTGTTACATAAAATTTTGCTACATAACAAAATACCAGAGCTCAATAAAATAGATCTTACGTAGGGCTCCAGGGTGCTCCGTTTCGGATTACGATTTTGTTCAAAAGGTGCACATTTCTGAAACCAAGGTTTAAAGCCAGAGCCTGGTTCCAATATGTTTTGTGAAATCATAATTCCAACTAAAGAGCTATAAGAGCCCTGATGGTACAACTTAATAGCAATATAAGCAAAAAAAATTCTGTTACTAATGGCAACATTTCTTTCAGCATTTAGTAAGATTGACATTAATGCTAACTGCTGAAAGTATGTTCAACTTTTCGTCGGAAATGAAATTTACATGGAAAATCTTGAGGACATGAAGCAACAAACATCAGGTTCGAAATGCTATTTTATTCAGAAAGAAAGAAAATTATGAACTCTACCCATCCGGTCAAGAAGGCTTTAAACGAATTAGAAACCAGAATAAGGAAGCAGTATTATCTAATCACGAAGACTATTTTTCAAAACCTTTGTGTTAGCTTCGTACCATGCCTTGTTAGAATTAATTTAGTTATATTTAGTTACTTTTTAATTTTATGATGCATTTAATTTATTTTTCAAGTAATTATCTTTATTTTTAAATATTTTTAGTCATCTTTTTGTATTTTATTCGATTATAATTATTTTTATAGTTATTAGTTACTTATTGTTTTACTTATTATTATTTTATTTAGTATTTATTTTTCTGTTGTTCCTGACGACTTTCCATAGGACTTTGGCACTTCTAATTTTACAAATTAAATTCTGGCTGCAGGCTGGTTCACATTGAATTTAATAAATGAAACCATTTAATTATACATGAAAATCTTTCATATCCATTTCACCATAAATCAAAATCTTTCAAATACTCATATTTGTTTATAACAGATATCATTCTCTGCAAGTATCATTGCTATCAGAGACATAGCAGTAACTTGAGATCATTCTTTTCTAATTCCGAATAAATTAAGGTGTATTAAGTGGTTTGATGATTAATATCCTTCATACTTCAATTTATTTATATACGTATTGAAATCTGATTCATATGAATTAAGAGAAAGCTTGAAATGATCCCGTTTCTATTGAAATAAAATAATGTCTTACCCGATTTGTCTATCCTGATCACACAGACTTATCACCATTGTTGCTGTTGTTTGAACACTGCGATAACGCGAATGTGGTCCGTGGATTTTAATGCTCGTTCGCTACACGTGACCTCAGGTCTGGTGCAAGAGATCCTCCCCTTTTATGCTCCCCTTATCTTCGGTGACCTCGAAATTTTTCCAGAGGGGCCTTCTGGAGCATTCGACTGGCCACTGGAATGTGGGGAGAAATGTGGTACTAACACGTGAGTTTAGAATACACGTTTTCTAAAGAAAGTGGGAGGTTGGGTCATTGGCCCAGTAAACCTATCCTGGTTGTTTTGTGTTTTGGGGCAGACTAGAAAATGCCCTAGCAAACATTCTTGTTTGTACACTGCGGTCTTAGTTGTTCAATAAGATATCCGCTTACATTGTAAACTAGGTTTAAGTAGTATTATAAGAGATTACGCATAAAGTTTCTATCCACTTTCTGCACTTCTGGTTATCTGATGGCAGATTAGACTAAATGAATTTGTTTTTCTTGTAGTACGTTTAATTCATAATATGTTACGTGGAAACTATATTCCACGGAACGCTTAAAAGTAAGGCAGACAGACAAAGAAGACAGATGTCTTGTTTTGTTTGCGGTCAGGATTCTGGTAAACCATTTGTTAGGATAAAACATTTTCGTATTAACAAATGATTACGTAGCTAGATCCAAAGTTTCCAGCCTGATAAATTTCTAAAAAAAGTAGAGAATTATTATTTATATTCTTTACCTCGATACACTTTTCACATCTTTAAATGAAGAACTCTATGCCTCTGAAAAAGCAATCTGAAAGTTGATTCTCAAAATGTTCCACAAATGCTGTTTCCAGACTTTCCAGACATCATTGCCATTGCATCTCTCTAGACTAAATTTCAGTTTAGAAAAAACATAAGAATCATTTGGAGCTAAATCTGGGCTGTAAGACAAGCAGAGATGCAGCTCTTTATACCCATACTACTGTTTCTGAAATGCATTGACGCTTATATGTTTAACAATTGCTGAAGGAAGTCAGGATACCCACCTTTCAGAGACTGTGTAGAATGAGTAAAACAGTTGTTTTAGGTAGATCTAATTTTGCTGCCCGACACAATCCTAAAAAACGATGCACAAATCAAGACGTTGTTTACTTAGTTTAGGCCTTTGATAGGCTTTTTTTGTGGCGTAATATTGGCTACATTTCTATCTAGAATTAAATTATGCTATAGCTTCATATTTGAAGAAGATTTAAATTATATTTTAACTGAGCTGAAATATTAGATTTATAATGTTACTGCAGGAGTTTTTTTTATTATAAATCTACTTTTTGTTTGTTGTGTGATATTGTTAGCATTTAGCACAGCGAGTTAGCTCTCAAAAATGCATTATTAAGATTTACCAAATGATTGAAAATATTATAAATAATTTAAAATTTATAACTGTAACTGTTCAAAACAAAGAGAGGAGTTCTTAGAGGCTCAAAGAGTTATTTAATGAATTGGTTTGTTTCCGCAGTATAGATGAAAAGGCGAAAATTGATTTTTTTTAATCAATTAGAGCGAAAGAACTAAAAAAAAGCTGAATGAGTGGAAAAAATATTGATTATAAGAGCATATAATGTCCGAGTTATGAAATGAATATGATATTGGTAGAACAAAAGAATTACATAAATTGTTTTGAACAGATGTGTAGAGATACGCAAGGCGAACGTAAACATCGAATTACAACGTCTGTTCGAAAGGATTCGTGGTTTGCGAAGAATAAATTGAGCATGAATGGTTTTTCCGAGTTAAGCATTTGTAGTTGGGTAAGTATAGGAATGATTTTATACAACTGAGTTAAGAATAGCTAAGAAGACTGTGGTCAGAGATTGGTTGAATTACAGATTGGTTGAAGTTACGGGTGCCAAGTCATTTTTAGAAATAATTAAAGCAAATGTTTAGCCCGGATCATTTGTGATTTTCGCCTACTGGAAAGTGTTTAGCTATCTCGAGGTCGAAGGATATAAGCATTATCATTTGAAAGCGAAAAACAGTTTGCACTTCGAAGATTTGGGCACAGATATATTCAGCCGAAGCTGATAACTGAAGGTAATTTTTATTTATTGTCTAAAGTGAAATATCGAATTCACGCCAAATTTGTTGATTTCATCGTTAGGTAATGACATTAGTATGTAGATTTATTTTCGTCCTTGGATAATTTTTCTGGAAAATTTTCTTTTTTTAGGACTCGAATTGAGTGTAGTATTTCTCTCTAGGTCATTTGTTCCATGTTTCTGATTGTTATCTGTTATTTTAAAATGGCCTATTTTTAAAAGGTTAAAAGGAACCCTCTTTTATTTTCATTATACTGGAGTGTTTGTTGAAGTTGCAACTGCTCTAGAGGGATCGTGATCACGGCTGGTGTTTCGTGCCGAGGCTGCGCGCGATGCCAAATTTGTGCAATTCTGTGATGTTTTTTAAGCGAAAACAGATCGCCGTGTATATGAGGAGAATAACAGTATTATATCGTATATTATATGCAAAGCACCATTTTTCAATTTTTTATTTGTATTATTATATTAATTGTATTTTTATTCATCAATTTTGTGTTTAAAATTAGATATTTCATTGCTTTCTTTTTGATATGTTGACAATGTTTTTCTTAATGATAAATATCGATAGCTTTAAGTCAAACGTCAAGTAGCGAAAATTGCAGACTTGCATTTGATAAGTAACTTTTACATTATTAAAATATTAATGCAAAAGTTACTCATCGAGTGTAATTACAATAACAGACACTATGTATTAAAATAATTAAATAGTATTTGCTATTGTAATTGCGCTTGATTTTATATTTTCCACTTGAAACATTGCTCATTATTATAAATTTGTGGTTTCTAGTTTCGTAGCTTTTCTCCCTTATTGTGAGCAATTAGATATTTGTCAGTTATTGATATATGGGATACTAATATGCAGTATATACAGTGTAATGTTACTTAGGAATTTAAAAAATAATGAAATGAAAGCTATGTATGATGTTCATTTGCTGTAAAAAAATTATTTTTCTCTTTTCATTAATACATTCATTTCTTAAATCTTCTTTATAATGAATATTGTTAACTTAATAGTATAAGGATATATACTTAATAATGTAAGGAATTTCGTAAATCATTTAAAAAAAAAATACAATTAATCTGATTCTGAATCTTTCCAATCTGATTGATTTAAATAAAAATGCATTTAATTCCTGATATATATAATTAAAAACATTCAATATTTTTGCAGGATGATATTATATATTTTTTCACTTTTTAATATACAGAAAATATGTAACTTTCCCATGTTAGTCTAAATGGCTATTCTAGTATCTTATAAATGCTGCTGATAAATTCTATTGAACATTAAAATAGTAGTACTTGTAAGCGATCGTTGAAATCTGAATCGTTTTAGATAGTTTCTTCTTCTTCTTTTGTTTCTTTATTTTCAGTTCATCATATCAGTGTTAAATTTTCTTAGTAACATGAGTTACGCAATTTTTTTTTTTTGTATTTTTACTACTAGCTTTCGGTGTTATTTATTAAACATCACTTTCTTTACCACTTATGACGAATAAATTCAACAGCAATTCACAAAGTTCCTAAAAACTGCATAGCTTTAGAATTCCCGATGGATTGTTAAATGACGCAATGCACTTTTTTATATTCGCTATATTATTTCTTTAAAAATAATACATGGCGAAAACGTTTGATGACAACATCCTTCTATTTGAAAAGTGATATGGAGACAAAAGTGATGCTTATAAAAAAGTGAAGATCGAGACGAATAGCATCTCTGGTGCTAAAAAAAGCTTTTATTTTTATGTACTAAAAAGTAAAATAGTAGCTAGATAGATAGATCTCAAATATTTTTGGTCAGATGGGATTAAAAACAAAATAGGGGACTGGATAACAATGACAGATTTCAAATCAAATATGTCACAGAAAGACATTACATATCATTTCTGTACTACCATTTCTATACTGTTTCTCGAAATTCTGTTAATGTCCTAATATAATTCATACAAGAGATCTCCACAATTTCATTTTTAGTTCTATTTGATCAAGAATGTAATGAAAGCTGAAAAAAAGGATTTTTAATTTTTTAATGCAGTAAATAAAAATATTTTTTTCAAAACGTTTCTTTCTTTCACTTTCCTTTTTTTTAACATACTTTATTTTATACTTTTTAGTATATAGCATATGGAAGAAAATAACAGTCTTTTAAGATAAGATATTTATTTTTCTAATCAGACTAGCATCAAAGTACACAGGGTGTTCCAAAAACATTGACCACGGCTTTTATTCCTTAAATATAATAGTAGACATATAATATAAATTAAAATCTTACATACAAAATGGTACAGAATTTTATGAAATCAATTAAATATTCAATTAAATAAATATTAAATCAATTCTTCATTCCTTCTGATCTATCTGATAGGAAGAATTTATATTCTGTTCATTTAAATTTTTATTTGGTTTAGAAATCTGTCCTTATAAATTTGATGTAGAAATCTGTCATGGCTTATAAATTATGGCTCTGCTAACAATGAAGGATTAAATCTTTTGATTTAAAAATCTGTCATTATTCATCGTTGTAAGATAAAACTAAAACTCAACGAACTGAAAGAAATTATAACTAAACTAAAAGATCGAACGATTTTTAAACTAGATAGATAACTAAAATATCCAACGATTTTTAAAAAAATGACCATAATAAGGTAAATAATTATGTTGGGAATTTCAAACAGTTTTCATTCTTAAGATTGTTTTCCGAACAAGTTAATGAATAAAAAACGAAAATATGCAGTGATTCATTTCATTCTTTATTAAGGTTATATATAAGATAAATTCAATACTTATAACAAATATAAGTCAAATTTATCCATTTTTCAAGTGCGAAACACTGCGGGAGAAGAAATTCAGAAATTCTTTCACAAATCGGTCTTTTTTTGACCTCCTGAGTTTCCTAAAACATATATCTAGAAATCAGAATTATTTCATCATTTAATATACTTCTAATCTCCTCCCCCCAAAGAAAAACGGCTTCATGATTTATGAAGCTGGATTAAGAAACTTCACGTGTCAACTTAACTTACAAAATCCATGAATATTTACAGAATGCGGGATATTTTCTGGAAGATATCCTGAAACGTGACACTGCATTGAAATGAGGGATTATTTAGCTCTATCCGGAATGTCTCCTCACTTTGATTTCGATAGATGTCACAGAAGGCAATTGGTTATAGGAAAGCATACAAGAGTATCTGTCTATCACAATCACTATGGCACAGTTTGGCGAATTTAGTAGAAGAAAAAAAAAAACAATTACTTTTAAAATAAAAAAAATATTACATACATATTCTACGTTTCAACTACACTGGTGAAATAAATTAAGAGAATTTTCATGTTTGATCTACGATCTCCAGAACTACTGGACAGATTTTAATAAAATTTGGTGTGAATGTAGGTTGATATAATACAAACAAAATAAACATTCAGCAGTTATATTAGACACACATGTTCGTGTGTAACACTCACGGGAGTCTGAAGGTCTAAAACAACAGTTGCAGAAGACACAAAAGAAATGGGTTAATAGGGGGTATGGTCCCCTCTTACAGCCATACAGGCCTAGCAGCGTGATGTCATACTGGAAATAAAGCAGTTTATCAGTGCCTGTGGCAATTGGTCCCAGTCATTCAGCAACGTTGTTTTCAGTTCCTGGATGGTTCTCAGAGGGGGTTTGAGAGTTGCATTTGCCCTCCTGAGAGCGTCCCAGACATGTTCTATAGGTTTGAGGTCTGGGGACCTGGCTGGCCAATACATCCGGCGAATATCCTCATTCTCGAGAAATTCGTCGACCAGAAGAGCTCTATGTGGCCTCGCGTTATCTTCCTGTAAGATGAACTCGGGACCCACTGCATCCCGGAAAAGGCGAACATAGGGCTCCAAGACCTCATCCCTATATCTCACACCAGTCACAGAGCCTCTGTCACGGACGTGGAGAGGTGTGCGGCCATCCAACATGATGCCTGCCCAGACCATTACACCGCCACCGCCACAATTGTTGATTTCGCCGACATTCGAGGGTAGGTAACGGGTCCCTGGCTCTCTCTATATGAAAGTACTTCAAAAATTGCTGTTTAGGCTAAAACGGGACTCGTCGGTGAACAGAACGGTCGCCCATTGTTTCGTACTCCAATCACTATGCTGCCTGCACCATGCTAATTGGCCTCTCCTGTCGGTAGAAGAGCGGGACACAAACAGCTGGTGTTCTGGCAAACAACCCTCTCTCATTCAGTATTTTGGAAACAGTCACCCTTGTTACACTGGTTCCTGTGGTCCCGAGAGAGTTGAGAAACTGTAGCCTCTCTGTTACGCCTCGCTAAAATGGACAAATAGCGATCTTCTCTGGCCATGGTGGCTCTTGGACAACCTTGCCCAGGCTGTCTCTTGATGGATCCAGTATCCTGGAACAGTTTCCATAGGTTGCACACGACACTGGGCGTTAAATTAAACTCTCTACATATCTGGACTTGCGATTGGCTTGCTTCTAGTCTCCCCACAATTCGATCTTTCAACAGCACACCTCATTCCATCATCTAAACGTTTGTGGTTACTCTCTTCCGATCTGAATTTAACCATTTGCTGCAAGATAACACCAATAAATTCGCCGAGGTGTGCTAGAGAACGCAGTTCGTCTTACCCTTCCCACGCTCTTATAAAGCCTGTTTTTCTACTGGATCCGCCTACACACACGTGTACGCTTATGGATTTGCCGTACAAGATTTGCATTTTTATCTAAAAGCATTTGTTTTTCCTTCAGTTCAGTTCTTTTCATGCAATTCGATAAAATATGCAAATTCTCTTAATTTATTTCGCCAGTGTATATACACAGTCCAGTCACATTAATGTGACCATCTGTCAAAAGCCAGAATAACCACCTTTCGCAGAGCGGACTGCTGCGAGATGTGCAGGTGTTCTCTGGGATGTTGAGCCATGCCGACTCTAATGCCGTGGCCAGCTGCGCTAGATTACGCGGTTGAGGATCCATGGCGCGAACAACTCGATCGAGATGGTCCCACAGATGCTCGATTGGGTTTAAGTCAGGTGAGTTTGCTGGCCAGGGGAGGACGGTAAACTCATCCTGGTGCTCTTCGAACCACGCACGTACACTGGCAGCTGTATGGCACCTCGCATTGTCCTGCTGGAAGATGCCATCATCCTGAGGAAAAACAATGCGCATGTAGGGGTGAACATGGTCCGCAAGGACAGATGCGTACTTTTATTGATCCATTGTGCCTTCCACAATGATCAGTGAACCTAGAGAATGCCAGGAAAACATTCCCCAGACCATAATGCTCCCGCCTCCAGCTTGGACCGTTCCGGCAATGGTTGCAGGGTGGTTCCTTTCAGAGGTTTCACGCCTTATACGCCAACGTCCATCTGTCCGATGGAGCATAAAACGCGATTCATCCGAAAACGCAACCTGTCGCCACTCAGTGGACGTCCAGCTGCTGTACTGGCGTGCAAATTCTAGCCTTCGCCGTCGATGAACAGCAGTCAGCATAGGTGCACGAACCAGGCGTCTGCTTCGGAGGCCCAGACGCAGCAATGTTCGCTGAATAGTACTTTGGGAGACACTTTTGGTAGCCCCTTGGTTCATTTTGGTGGTCAGTTGCTCAACGGTAGCCCGTCTATCTGCCCGAACGCATCTCCGCAACCGTCGTTCGCCTCTGTCATCTATGGCCCGTGGTGCACCACATTTGCCACGTCGCTGATTTTGGACAGTCCCATTTTGCCATGCACGGTACACTTTTACCACGGCGGCACGCGAACAGTTCACAAACTCAGCCGTTTCGGAAATGCTTCCACCCTTGGACCGAAAGCCAATGATCATGCCCTTTTGGAAGTCGGATAAATCGCTTCGTTTCTGCATTACGCCAACGATTGAAATGTTTTCCGAAGCCCTCACACACCCTTTATATACGCTCAACTGCACTGTGCTGCCACCTGCCTTCTGTGATTGGTTATTTAACTCTGACATGGAAAGTACGTGGTGGTCACATTAATGTGACTGGACTGTGTACTTATTATTCAAGACTATCAGTAAACCTAGTTACAAACGGTTTTTTGTTTTTGTTGTGATGCAAATTTCGTAGAAGAATTCGAAGCATTGTTTCTTTAACGATTTTGCGACAAAGTAATGTATTTCTTCAGAAATTTTATATCTCTTTCTTACATTATAGAGAAGTCCTAGAAGCACAAATTTTAAAATGGAGTTTAAGACAAAAAATAAATAAAAATGAAAATAAAAAAACCTGAAATATTTCAGATTTTAAATTACGTCCGAAGGAGAGTTTTTTAACATTTTGTGTGTTACCTTTATTTATTAAATATCATGTTCTTCGCACTTAAACCATAAGATTCAGTTGAAGAACAATATCGCAAAGCAATTTTAAACCGACTATATCTTTAGAATTTCCTATGCACAGTCTCAGGCGCTGGAGATAAAAATGTTTTTCTGTACAATGCTGCCATTGCTCGCTTTGAAATCCTTGAGTTTGTTAATCAAAAATTCGTTAACGTTTTACAAAATATGAAATCGGTAATGAAACAAATTCCATATTTCAAATTTGGCTTCCAGATGCCCATATTCGCAGCAAGATTACATCATTCAAAATTCAATGGCTCTTACCTAGAGTTTTATCACAATGCGAGAAACATACATACATTTATGCACGTTCTTCATTATTTAATTCCTTTAAATACAATACAGGGCTGCAATATTTCGTGGCAACAGTTTGAAAAGTGAACCGACATTTAATGTCTGCGACGCAAAATCGCAAAACGAAAACAATAGTCTTTCAGGGACAAAGCCCCTTTGGACTAAAAATAACAAAATTTTTCTGTGAAAGCAGTTGGAACTTGGAATGCAACAAAAAGAACGCAGAAGAAATTGGCGGCGTTAGAAACTGAATATTCGTCATGCGTATGGTTGCCTGAATAATTGTTCTGCATGTGATTAATAGAGTTCGGTGTATTTTGAAACTTTTGAGATTTATACTAAGATAATACGTTAGTACCCAGAGTGAAAAATTCAAAAGCAAAAGCTAAATTATTTAATAGTGAGATTTAAAAAAATTAAAAATGAAGTTTGCATTTGAAAGTAAAGAAAGGATGAATAAATAGGCAAAAATGACCCAACTAAAAAATAAATGTAAAAATAAACATATAATTTGCTAGAAAAAGAATAAAAAATTGTGCAGTAAGAGCAAAATCGGGAAGCAATGGGCCGTCAAATGATTACAAACCCAATTTGGAATTTCCAAAAGCAGTAGAGAGATCAAAAGAATAAAAGTTAACTGAAATCGATGGTAAAACAAGTCAAAATTAAGTAGTTATGTGCACAAGGTTACACATTAATATGTCGGAGGAAATACAGGTAAAAATTGTCATGTGTTAAAAAGTGAATAAAGCCGAAGTTTATTCAACAGTTGTATTCGCAAGCAAAATAGTAGTTGCAAAAATGAAAATAAAATAAAACTGTGAAGAGGCGTTATGGTAAAATAATGCAAATGGCACGAAAAATAAAGAAAGAAATAATAATGAACACCGCAATTATTCATTTTTCTTATATGATTTGTTTTCTCGATAGGCGGATCTTTTTATGATAAATTTGCGTTGCTTCGTATTGGTCAATTCGCTAAGACTTTATTCGTGGTAGTTTTTTACTGCTTACCCAAAATATTAAAAAAGTACTAATAGTAAACGAAAACTCCCTGTTTTAAGAGAAAATCGGATTCATGGAAGTTAAAATTTATGTTTCACAATACGAAAAAGCATATTTATGTGCTTGAAAAATTAAACGCTAAAAAAAGAAAAAGGAAATGCGAAGTGCAGAATGTCTTGTACAGTAAACAAAACAGTTAATGACACATTTTCATGCCACATCTCAGGATTCCAACCATTTTTCATTCTGCTATTTTATGTAATTATCACGATAATTGGAATAAAAAAGAAATTATGCAAATAGATCTTTTTTATACATACCACTTACCTTTACAATTACTTTATTTTACTCGAGGGCATAAAAACGTTTCTCAAGCTTAATTTTCTACGATTAGAATAATTACTTTTGATGTTCGTAATATTACGAGTTTAGCAACAGTTACAGGATAAAATAACGTAAACAAAAAAATCTTGTTTAAGATATACAATGTTTTATTTATTATATATAAGAGGTTTAGCAGTCATGAACGATGCATTAACTTTACCGTACAGTGAATTTCTGCGATTATATCATAAATTTTGTGGAATTTCTCAAGATTCACGAATACCGAATAAATAGACGAAGACCGGGTTTTTTTCCTATTGTTTAATTTCCATTGTCAATTTTATGTTAGATTATTTTTTACACTTTATAAAGTTCCTTTAATTCGTTTAATGTTAATTTAACCACTTATTATGATTTAGATCTTTACTATCACTTCTCCCATCCGTTTCCGTGCCAGAATGCAAATTTGATTAGGGTATTTTAAGCTGGGATTGTTGGATGGTAAGTCATTCACATGGACTTGTCATATTAAACGCATCATAGGAAAAGCCTGTGGTATAGCCAACCAACTGTGTATACTGATTGGGAGTTACTCTGACTATCTCTCAACAAAAAGAGAAGGATATACCTGCGCATTATGAGGCCAATTCGATGCTACGCATCTGCAGCCTGAACGTCAGTCTCAAAGGCAGACTTCCATAAACTTCAGTTAATGCATAATAAAAATTAACTTTGAGACCTAGTACTTTGAGATGAATTATAAATCCTCTTTACCTGGTAAGAGGCAAAGTGATCCATGATAACTTGAAAATCGCACAGCCCGAGTTGAATCCCGTGGACGGTATGGATGTAATTTGTTCGTCCCTTCATAGAAGGCAGCGGTGGCCCACCTGTCAGGTGCTGCCATAATAAAGTGACCACCGCTTCCGACCTTAGACGTGGTCAATGCCTATAAACGGCTACAACCCGACATTGGATAAAAAAGTCTTCATCGTTTGGAGTAACTGCATTGTGCATATGTAATCAGGAGTGGATAAGACAGCATGAAAGTAATTGTTTAAGAATTTGCAATAAACGCTCCATTGCGAACATTCAATTTGTAGAGACATTAGGTTATTTCGAAGCAGGAGACATGAAAAATGAGCAACGCCTTCGCCGGGAATCGAACTACGGACCTCTCGGTTACGCGTCGAGCATGCAGACCATTACACCCCGAAAGCATGCGAAAAAGGCGGGAGAAATACCTTATATACTCCCCCATTTAAAGGGCGACTGGGGTTTTGGGGACCCAATCGCCAAATCACGGTGGTGGAGAATCATCATCCACCACCTTTTTAGTTCGGGCGCCAGTGTAGAGACATTAGGTTATTTCGAAGCAGGAGACATGAAAAATGAGCAACGCCTTCGCCGGGAATCGAACCACGGACCTCTTGGTTACGCGTCGAGCATGCAGACCACTACACCACGAAGGCATGCGAAGAAGGCGGGAGAAATACCTTATAAGTTCTCTATGTCTGGCTCCAATAAGACCTGTTTCACATTAATTGAATCGCATTAATACGGATTAATTACTAATTAATGGCTGAAGGCTACATTTTAAAACTTTTTAGCATTTTACAATTAGTTACATTTATTTATTACAGGAGAACAAAAAGCGCTCAATGTTTTACATCTTCCGTTGTAACAGAGATGGCCAAGCTTCCATACAGTAGGAACCGCAGAGAGGTATTCGAGGATACTGAAGAGTCGCATCTTAAACAGAGAGTGTTTACAGATTTTTAGGAAAATTTCGATAAGGAATTTAAAAAAAATAGTTTCTAATAAAAACTTCTGAGAACAGCTTGTTATTTGAAATGAGAAAGATCTTCCACTACTTTTTAATTTATTCTTATTTCAAAATGGCGCATGTAAACAAGCTGTGGATTGAAGGATATATTTTTGAAAATCGACTCTTTAGCAAATCACATTACTAAATAAGCGTTTCTTTAAAACTGGTCTTAGCTGTGATGCTACACATTTTTCAGAAGTTCTTAGTTACCAAATCATTCCAGAAGATAGTTTGGTCAAACCATTTGCCACTCACATGATTAGAGACACAGCATCGTAACCTAGCTTTGACTGCCGAAGTTTACTCGTTTTCTTGCGCAGCGTGACTTTTGTCTCTCGTCGCTTTCAATCTAATTGGCAAACATGCAGTACCGGATACAACGGTCTCCCCACTTTTACCTCACTTTCGTGTTCATTCTTGGAGTTTCACTTGCTATCTCGTCGAAATCATGTGCCTTCAGAGCTTCAGTTTTCTTATCTAGCTTATGAAGGCTCCTTCTACAACCACATAAGTAACTTCATAATCCGTATCTGTATCCTTTTGTAAGACAGAGCGTATTCTGCCTCTCGAGAATATGAAACAAATTATTATATCTTTGCTATCTCAGAATAATAATTCATTCTTCGGCTTTGTATTATAGTGCCGACATTTAAAAACTTAAACCGGTTAGATTTGTAAGCCAACTTTGCGTTAAACTGAATTCTGTAGTTTTTGACTACTAGGTTAATTTTAAATGTAAACTTAAGGCCCATTTACACTAGAGAAACTTTGAGTCTAAGAAACGCGGGCGAAACTGAAGACTCGTTTGACACTTTTTAACAGCACTTGTTTCATATTGTGAAGAAATATTTAACTCTTAAAATCTTGAATAATGTTATCAGTTAGGCTGTTTATTTAAATATGTATATATTCAGTTTCAATTAAAAAAAAAAGAAAGAGTAACATTTTCGCTCTTTAGTGAAGCTAGCAACTTCCTGTGCGTTTCTTAGGCTCAAAGTTCCGCTAGTGTAAATGGGCTTTAACTGTTACTTTAAGTTACATCGCCATAAGTTGGTTGGCAGAATTGCAAACATGAGTCGTGCATTTATGTTTCAGCCCTAATTTAATAGTAGAAAAGTTTGTTTTACAATTTTCTGAAGACTTTGTAGTTATGTCCAGCTATAGCGTTAATTCGCTTAACATCTGTTAGGATTTTTATTCTAGTTTATGCTACCAAACAAACTTCATAACTCAAATCATTTTTATGTTATTTTCAAACAGAACTGCTGTAAAAATGCGAAGTAATCCAATTTTAAAATCAAAAGTACACGTTATTTTTCTCCAGAAGGGCTGTATATTTAAATTATTTGTTTTATGTTTAAGAAATGTAAGATGTGATTTGATTAATTCCCCCCTTTCTTTTTAAAGGATGGGGTGTTTATCCCTAGTTTTCTGGAAGACTTGGGAAGGCAATCATACAATTCCATACAAATGAATGGTTGTTGCTCAATAGATTTTCTTCATTTTGATTTACGAAAGATTTCAGAGCATTCTTCAGTTTTCGTAAGTTGAAGATTCTCAGACATAGCCTCCTCGAATTTACCTGATTTCAAAATTTTTGAATACTTCTAGCAGTAAGTAACAATAAGCACGTTCGCTATCTTCTGCCCTTACTTCGGATTTCTGTGAAAACTTCATTTAATACGAATGAGAATGGATCTCTTGGCCATCAAGGTTGGCCTTTGCGAAAGGAAATATTGCACGGGTCATTCGATCAATTTCGTCAAATGAATTTTGCTGTTTATTGAGTTCGCGTGCTTTTCAAGAGAAATTGTTAGCAATTATGTGAGTATAGATGTCACTTTAATAAGTCCCTAGATCAGGGGTTCCCAACCCTATACCTCGGGCACCATGGCGCCCGTTGATTTTCAATAAAATTCTACGTGAACGTTTTATCATTTTTAATGAAATAGAAATTGTGCTCAACACAGATACAGCACAAAGCGAAGTGCGACCGATCTCTTTTTTTATCTGCATGTATTAACTCTATCCAGCTATAAATTCACCTTGAAAACGTAAATGGTGCCGCCGTCCAACAGATAGTCTAGAATGTGCTCTAGTGTATTAATGTACTATTAAACAGAATGGAATGTGGCCCCTAATGATTTAATTCCATTTTTGCTCATTATAGCTTCTGAACAAATCATACTCTAAATAATATTACAAAAGTTCTATTTAAATTACGTGTCCTTGGCAACTAGAACCTTGCAGAAGATTGTAGCGACTATTCCCTATTCTTCTTACAACTACAAAAACAAACTCCAAAGAAGAGTTAAAATACCCTTTTATCCCCTCAACTTTTATTTCTCGGCTTACAGGAAAGCCTAGCCTCCATTTGGGCTTAAGATAAAAAATAAGAAACTAACTTAATTCTAACTAAAATTTAGCCGAAGCTCTACAGAAATAATTAACCGAGTTGGTCCGTAATTAAACCTCACTAGCGAATACTAATAGGTCGTAATACTACGGCCGGACGTAGTAAGATAGGCTTAAAGCAACGACTTGGCTCGAAGGCAGAACACGCTCTACTGAGAACTTCTGAGGTCTTCTAAGGAAGTGGTTGAAAATCTCATTAAATACTGGTTCTATCTCATTTACACAAAACGCGACACTGAAAACTCATTCTAGTAGGTGAGAAACAAGAATTTAAAGGAAACAGTTTCAAAATCAAAAGTAACTATTAGAAAATTAAAATAATCCCTATAAAGTAATTAATCATAACATTTATTTGTCCACACGTAGTTGATAAATACGTGCGCCTCCAAAATAATGAATGCTCTTACTTTTGCAAATTTAAAGTACTTCATATAACGTTGGTGCTCTTTCACAAGTTATCTGATAAGAAATTACAGCCATTTCTCGCTTGGAATATTAGGTAATTACTTCTACATGGCGTGACAAATCCGGTGTCCATTTTGGTCACATGTGCGTGTCTACCGGAACAGAAATTGAGCGCCAGGAAAGCGTAAATGCATACCGAAAAATATGCACATGAGCTATCAGGAAAATTATGTCCAATGTGATGGTGCTAAACAATTTGTTCTTGGCATCACTTGTAGCTTCACTGTACAATATGGTCAGAATTTGACCATTGCTTATTACTGTATTGGTTGTTGGCTAGTATTTGATCGTACTGGTTGTCAGAGATCTGACGCTCGGTTGGAGAAAAATCAGACTTAGATTCGTGGTTGTATCATTCCGGGTAGCAGTCTTGTGTTCTTGAACCATCTCTTTAATTTTTCTGTTTAATCTGTTGATCTCACTAAATGCTTTGAGAGCAATATATGTGGTTCTTCTTCTCTATTATTATTAATTACTATCTGGGACCAAGAAATTATACTAGCTACATTTACTAAAATAATTATTTCTCCTTTCAATAACTCTTTTACGCGGTTGACCGTGCAAGCATTTAGTAATTATAAACGATTAAATTTCTGCTACAAGCACATATATGAGGCATGATTTAGACGTTCCGCCTGTTACGACGTCACCATCCAGATATCTATCTCGATGGTTGACGGTTACGCTCGTTCTGCACACATTTTTCAGTAGCAATTAATCACTCTGAATCTCAAGTAACTGAGGTAACGGCATTCGTCTATAAGGCTCCGTTTAGACGAGGATATAAATGTCATAACTGTTTTAACTGAACTCCATTGCTAGGTAACTAGACCTTGCTACGTCACAAAAACTGGATTTGAGTCTTTGTTATGAAGGTTCGAAGTTTTCAACTTAATGCCTACTTGGTATAAGAGCGAACGCCTAAAATCTGAACGGGAAAATAGAGCGGGAAAGCTGTAGACACGTCCACGCATGTGCAAATTTAACTTCTCTATTTGGCTACGGCTTATGCCCTGTCTCGCAGGTGGGAACGGAAATCTCACATTTTATGCCTTATGACTAAGCCTTTATGATATTTACATCATCGTCTAAACTGAGCTTAACTTGTTTTTCTGGTAAAGTGGTTAGCCCATCAGCTAGCAAATGGAATATCTGTAGCTAGATGCTTCTCGAAAGCATAGTTGATTTTTCCCGTTTGCCCCTTCAAAAACCAAATAGAGGCGTCCAAACTAAAATGAGATGAATGCAAAGTCTTTACTATTTTGGCCGAAATCTGTCCTTCCGAAAGCTTTTTTAATGTAATGAATTAGATTTCCATATTTGAGATGTAATGGTTTCACATCCAGCTAGCACTGGAAATATCCGTGGTTTGACTCCTGGAGAGGGCATAATTGTTTAGTTTTTTGCTCCGAAAATTTATTAGTTGGACTACAACTGGAGTAAAATTACCAAACATTACTCATATCTTGCTGTTTAATAACGTCCACGATACTGAAATAATCATCTGGCACTTAAATGCCAAGGCCAGTTCTGCTATCGCTGATTCATCCAAAACAATAAAAGAATCCTCTCACTTATTACTTCAATCATTGAGGAAATTATGATAAGAAATAGAATTAGGGAAACTCTAGTACCAAACCAAGAATCTAAATATTAATCAAAACTCAATAACAAAAATAAAGACTATAATCAAAGACTGCATAAATTACTGTAATATTGCTCAGCCTCCTCTGAATACTTAATGTTATCGACTTAAGGTCAGGGTCAGGTGATTTAAATATCGGGAAATTCTCGGAAGAGGGCAAAACTAGTCATTAAAATGTAGTTGATGAAGTGAAGATTAAACTCAAATTGTTCTGAGTAGAAAGATCCAGGAATACTTGATTAATACATTTCGAAGCTTGTGATAAAAGAACTGTGTACGTAAAAAGAGGTATGAATATCCATGATGAAGTGTCTTGATATTTTCCCTTTAACTTGCATATCATAAAAAATTTTCCTTTCCAGTTCGCGAAGAATAACCAAATATTGTCATTATTCAGAAGAAAACTACGACGAATAGCAGATGCTTCGTAAAGGATTCCTCTCCAGTTCGCGAAGAATAGCCAAATATTGTCACCATTCAGAAGAAACTACCTACTGTCTGCCCACGAATAGCAGATTCTTCGTAAAGGATTCCTCTTCAGTTCGCGAAGAATAAACAAACATTGTCACCGTTTAAAAGAAAACTACCTACCGTCTGCCCATGAATTCGTGCTCTTCCGCAGATGAACGAAAGTGATTAGTTAATTTGTAAAAAGGACTAAGTTGTTATGTGGAAATACCGGTTATACGCTTAAGGGATTTTGTTTGGTTTATTTAATTACGGCAAAGCACTCGAGGACTATCTGTCTAAGGGAAGGGATGCTTTTGTGGAGGACTTTTTAAATATTATTAGACAAAGCTAAAGTCTCAAACGTAGAGAGGACATCACGTACAGAATAACTCCTGTCGACTGCAATGAACTTATGACGTCGATGTTCAAATCTTCGATGCATGTTTTAAAGTATTTTTTTTTATTTGTTCAGGATTCGTGGCGAATTTTCTTTTAATGCCTCGACAATAAACTTGAAATGTTAACCATAAATTAGCAACTGTTACTGTAAAAATAATAAAAGATCGCACGGTGCCTCTCGGGTAAATACGGAGCTTCAAAAGCAGTATTTGTTGAATTACGGCCTAAAATTTCACTAACAAGACACTTAAGAACTGGTACATTAGCACAGTAAAAAAATCCACGCGCTGCAAGTCATTTTCTGCAAAACTGTTCAGAAAAGAGCAGCGAAATACTCAAAAAATATTTTTTGTTAATAGTTTGACTAACTACTAGAAGTTTATGATGCACAACACCACGACAGTTGAAGAAAGCAGTTAGTGTTTCTTTGATATTTGGCTGAGTAGAAGCAATCTTTTCGGTCTTGTTTCACCTCTCCAGCAACATTCACATGAATGTTGAACTATTTCTATATCAAAAGCGTAGACTCGTGTTTCTGGTAACGGTGGTTTATTGCTCTACAGGTTCCGCCAATTGATTTAGACACTACCGGTTTGGGATATCATCTTGGCTGTTGCTCTAACATCCTTTTTAAGCGGTTAGACCGCTTTCTATGTTTTTCTCTGTTTTTGTTCATACAAACGAAAATTACAAGAATCCTGATTAACATAGTGTTGTTAGTAATTACCCTATCCTATGTTAGTAAACACTATATACAATATATACAAGATGTTTTCGGTAATAGTATGTTTTAAGGACTACTTTGAAAAGAATCACAGGCAAAAACGCCGCGGCAGACACAGAAAACTGGAGCAGTAAACAACGCAATAGGTAAATAGCGTGGGAGGAATGAAAACAAGGAGGAAACATCTCATTTCCACAGCTTCGTGTAATCATCGCAGAAAATAAAAGGTTAAAAAGTTTCACAGATTTAAAACATCGTCGTAAAAATTATCGTAGTAAAAAATAAAGCATCTGCAAATCATCGCATAGGAGTAACATCGCAGATTATAACATTGTATGATGTATTGTTTAAACTTTAAAAGCTTGAAATGTATGTTTTGCCAGTGTAATGATTTGTGAGAGAAAAAGGAAAGGAAGAATACTTTTAAATTTAGATTTCATATTTTTTAATTAACTAATATTTTTTAAGAAACTTAAACATTCAAAATCTAAAATTTAATAGATATTAATACTATGTATAACAGTTAACAAAATTTAAAATTTATGTAGTTAACTATTAAAAAGTCCTTCTTTAATTATCCCTTTTAAAAAATTGTATTAGAAGTTTCTCGTGAAAAATATAGCATAAAAAAGTTCAGAAAAAGGAAGCTGAATTATTGCATGAGGTTGCCTACATTAAAATCGTTTAACAGATTATCAAATTTTTAAATTATTTCTTTTCACTTTGTTAGTCTTGTAGAGTCATTAGGTTTCTTCTTCTTCTTTTTTTTTTTCTATGCTGGAGACGTAAAAAATGTGTCGAATGTGCTTCCAGTTACACCAGGAAGGCATGTGGAAAGGAGGGAGAAAATACCTTACACTCTGGTATTATTTATTCTTTTGGTAAATTCAAGTTGTATTTCATTTCAGTTTATTTATCATTTTATTGTGTCATTAATATTTTCATGCACATCGCGTTGTTAATCGTTTCAAGTTATTGAATATTTAAGATTCCTTTTTGCATTTTCAGTTAAAGTTTATTTCTTCGTTCGAAAACATGAAATATAAAAGATCTCGCATCTTTCTCACATCGTCCTGTGCTCACAAACCGATATGCGAACATGTATTTAGAGCTTTTAAAGTGTAAAAACACATGTCTGCAGTGCGTCATGTCACCATGCGACGATTTGTAGGTGCTTTATTTTTTACCGCGATATTTTAAAAGTACGAAGTTTTTGAGAAGTTTTGTTTCTTACGACGAGGTTTTACTCATGAAGTTTTCTCCTTTCCCTTTTTCGTCTTCCGATATTTTGTTCTACGATGTTTATCCCTTGCGTTGTTTTCTCCGCAATGTTTTCGGCGGACAGCTTAAAAAGCATGCAATACGCAACTTGAAGTGATTTTACAATATTTTGAGAAACGATGACTCAATCTTTGAAACTTCTTTACAAGATCCAAACGATATAAGAACTAGTTTAAAAGTATTTTGAATTATTAAACAATGATCTCTAAAAATCTCTACAGATCAATAGCTACAAATCTCTGATGCGATCGGCGTGTTGCTCGTGAGCGGATGGTGTACTAGATCGTGGCTCATTTTTAACGCATTTTGTGTCTTCCTTAAACATCTTTTACAACTCTAAAACTCTTATTTTTTACGTAATGTTGTCTTCAAAGGATTTATGCAACATTAAAAATATTTTTGTAGCAGAAATGTCATGATTCCATGAAAGAAGATCCTTGGCTATATACGTTCTCTGTTTTCGGAAGAAAGAATTTTAATGCATTGAAACGAACTGACTTCGTTAAGAAGAAGTCAAATATGGATGGTTTCTCGATATCCGTCGATGTCCTTACAATTTCTCAAAATTCTTTACAAGCGATTTCTTGCAAATGCGCATTTTAAATGTACCATTTATGATAATTTTTTGTCACATTAATACAACTATGAGATGAGCAAACAAAAATTTTTAAAAACTTAATTGCATACATTTTATAGAGTTACATCGTCGACGGCTCCATTATTGATTGAGAAATTTCGAAGTAGGCTTACATTAGCTTGTTGCCGGAGTTAGCGTGATAATTAAGTTGCTCATAGCACGAGATTCTTTTCTTTAAACAATTTGTTATTGTAGAAATATGCCCAGTTTGACGTAGGAATACACTCAGTCGATGGAAATCTGTTATTTTGCGTGTAAGTCAAAAATACTGAAGATAACAATTTTTCCGAAGGGGATAAATAATTTCAGCACCACTTGCGAAGAACAATAAACACTCATTAGGAAAAGAATATTTTGGAAGCATAAAGGGCCTGATGCGCGTTTTTCCTTTAGTGCGTCACAAAATGAAGAAATAGATGGTTTTTAAATTGTATAGCCTTGCTCCAGAGCACAATGTAACATAAAATTATAACATATTTTTATTTTATGTGAGTGAAGTAATCAAAGCTTTCTTACGTAGCTATTTTAAAAAGGAGAAATACTTATGCAGTTTTCCTGTTTTGATACTCTTTATGTAAGAAATACACTTCCCAGTTTAGTTTCAAGTTTAACACTAAGAAATCTAATGTCATTGCGTTTATCATCTTTCAACACATACGTACTACTTTATATTCTAATAGAAATTCCATCATTGTGTGGGGAAAATACAGCGGTTTCTGGAATAGATATAACTAGAAAGTTCTTAGAGTCTGCTTAAAAAAAATCCGAATCAGAGCACTTTGGCTTTTTTATATCCTTGTATTAATTCTTAACGCTCAAAATTTATTATTAAAATATATACCAACAGATCAAATTAAATTAAAATTAGATATAACAATAGATGAAATTAAATGAGATAAATTACGCAAGAATTAATTCTGAATATTTCTTCTGCCATAGATAATATGTGGTTTAACGAAATCACAACAGTTGGGAGTGCAAGCAATTTGGCTACAGTTTGCAACAATAATTGGCGTTTTATCAAGGGAGCAGTAAACTTACGTATGTACCAATTTTTCATTGCAAAAATGATTCATTTATGTATCTCTCTCCACACACACACACACACACACACATAATATATATATATATATAGAGAGAGAGATCTCTTATACATCTCTCTCTCTCTCTCTATATATATATATATATAATTTTTAGATAAGCAAAAAGAGTAAAATAAGAAAACAAGAGATAGTAGAAATGTCTCGATAGGAAGCCTTCTGATTTCTATAGCATTAAACACGTCTCCTTAACAAAGCTTCTCGAGCATCATTACGAGTTGGAAGAATTAAAAATAAAGAAGGAATAATGTAGCAAAAACCAAAGAACAGACTTTATCTTGTGTTTTTACTTACTTTTACGAAGTAAAAAGAAATTATTGTAATCGCGAAAAATTTCGGGTATCATATTTCAACGAAAATATCCATTTTGACCGCTATCGAATGCCATTTAACGATGTTTTTGCTTGACATCTGTACTTAAGGACAAAATAAAAGTCTCTTCCCCCCCACCGAAAAAAAATTATAAAATGGATTCTGAAAAGAATTTTTCATGGCGTCTGTGCGTACGTACGTATATACGAATGTATGCATGTATCTCGCATAACTCAAAAACGACTAGCCTCAGAACGTTGAAATTTTGCATAGAAGATAGCTATAACATGTAAATGTGCACTTCCTATTTTGGTTGTTTCACTCTGTTACTCGGCTCAGTGATCTCAATTTCTTTATTCTTATACGTTTGTAAATTGTGCATTTTTTGTTTTAAAAATGATTGAATTATGCTGTTCTTATCTTTCGGTTAAGGTTTAAATGCCTTTAGTAAATCTGCATGCAATATTTGTAGAATTATCAACAATTTAAAAGTTGTTTCAGTGCGGTTAAGCCTAATTATGTTTAGTATAGCAGCCATATTTGTTTACATTTGTAACTTAACAGAATAGTGGATTTGTTACCAATCTGGAATGACTAAGCTTCGCAACAACAAAGATAACGCTTTATTTTATTATTGCGAATTAAATGATGCTTAATCCATTCTGGAGTTTATTCGAGGAAATAAGTGTTTAAGATTTACTTCGAAATTTTTAATATAGGTATTTTGACATTTTATGTATTTTTGCCTTGTTGCGAAATGAGAACTGAATTAATTGAATGAGAAACACTGAATCATCTGTGAAAAACTTCTTCTTCTTTTTTTTTCTTTCTTTCTTTGTTTGTTTATTATACATCGTTTTAGATTTATTATTGTATTCGAATAGAACATGTGGCAATGAGTAGATAATTCTTCAGATAATATAATTTTTTGTGCATTTGGAGTTATAAAATGAATGAGCTGTAACGCTGTTTAGTGAGCGCCAGAGTGTCCCTATGGTGTACAAATATAGTGAGTTTTAAGAAGTGCGTTTATTTTATTGCGGTTTATGTGCTATCGACGAAGTAGATTTAATTCAATCCAATAAATTTAAATGAAAAGCAAGAAAAAATGCATATAATTTAATATTCTATACAAGGACGTCATGTGGTGTACATATCAGATTTTTTTCAAATATTTTACTTGAAGATTGTTTTAAAAAGCGGAAAACAGTTTTATGTAGAAAAGGGAAAAAATTATAAAGTTCCTTAACTGTGATTAATAATTTCAAAACATGCACTGTTTATAAAAGACAGTCACCCAATTCATCCAAATTCAGATATCCATCCAGTTGTGTTTTTTGATTTTCTTTTTTGCTTAATCGTTTCCTTTTCTAAAACGGTTTGAACTTCATAAATTAAATTGACTATCTTTTCTTCTAGTGAAGACCAACAGCAGCATTTTCAGTAAACTTTCAACAAGTGCTTATATTTTATGATTATTAATTATAATATTTCAATCCTGTGCCTTCATTTCATTAAAGATGATGCATCTCATTATCTTTAATAACTCGAAGGTTATTAAAAAATCTAGATACGAGGTTAATCATTTAAGATTTATAAAATTTAAAATAAGAATCTCCCTAAAAAAAACTACAGTATTACCTGGTGTCACATATTGTTATGTTCAAATTATCCCCTCCAAAAAAAAAAAAAAAAGAACTTTAGAAATGCAAGGAAGAATTCAGAGTGCTATGTTTCATCCAGCGTATAAGATAAGTCGTACCTTGCTGAAGAAACATAAAATTAATAATTATTTGCATAAATTATTATAATTGCATGACTTCGAAACATAATGCTTTGACTTCTTGGTACGTAAAACATTTTAGTTACAGAATTAAATAATTTTGTGGTCGGCCAGGTTAGAAAGAGGCGAACTTAAAAAATAACATTTTAACTACGAGTACTGTTGTTTTTCCGCTCTCAGAAGTCAGAGATACTCATAACCTTCCAGACTGAAAAAGTGATTATCTTGAGATGGTTCATTGTAACACTGATGCTGAGTAAGTTATAGTTTAGTTTATGCCTGGATCATATCCTATATTTGTTTCACGATTCTTATAATATACGCTGATAAATGCATATAGCAAAATGAAACGTTGCCATAAAAAGTACCAAAAAGCGTTTTCCCCGCAAATAATAAATTAAAAGGGTTTTGTGAATTTCTTCTCTTTCGCTTAGATGAGAAAATAAATTTTGGTATTTGTTTTATTTTATGTTGATGTGTCTGTGGGCCTCTTGAAATACTCTCTAAAGAAACAACTAAGCAGATATCCTTTTATTTTGACATTTATTCAGCAATATAAGACGGTAAAAATGAAAAAACACAATAGGTAAAGAACAAATTTGGTATATTTTGTAAGCATGTGCATTATACTAAGTTCAATTACATGAAGAAATTTATAAAAAATTCTAACATTTTCTGAAGATGCAGGGCCCAGTAGCAGTCAGACTCGTAAGACTACTGAATGCTGATAATCCGGGTCAAAATTCTAGCGAACCGACCGATTGAATTAATATTTACGTGCGTTGATAATCGAATAAACCCAAACACAATATGAACATATAGAAAATCCGTCAGTTCACGTAACGAGGGATTTTCACCTGATTAAATTAAATTATTTGAGTATGGTAAAGCTTATGAGGGTCATCTGCCTAAAGGAAAGGATGCTTTCTGGAGGACCTATTAAGGCAAATTGATTCTTATGCTCGTTACACATGGGGAAAACTCCGAAAATCAATTACACAGGGACGTCCCTTTGTCTTCGGTTCGAACTCAGCTGAACTACTAGCATTCTGTGCTTTTAACTGCTTGGCAACTGGTGGGAGTTTCCATCTGGCATGTAGTGCCATCATTATCTGATGACAGGAAATGCCACTTTTTCGGGAAGCTGTTCCTAAAACCTAACACGCGAAACTTATCGAGTGTGATAAGTCTTAAAAATTAAATCTAATTCATGATTCTAATGTTTTATAAAACTTGCACGTGAGTGTGGGGTGGGGGGTTATTTCGGTTGAGGAGATTAAATTATTAAATCATTCAAAACAGATGTATTTTGCCCGCTGTCTAATCAAATACACGGTTCTTTGTTGGGCTGCCTACTTTATCGGTGCCCATTTGCAATGAATTCTGTTGATATCATAATATGTCGTAAGTCGTATTCTTTGATATTGTTTTATCTCTCATGCATCTGTAACAGGAGGATCAAGGGCACTCACGACAGTCTGAGATGCTTAAAGAATTGTAAACAACTATCTGGAGTTTATTTCTGATAAAGATGCTACTTGAATTGAGTATCACGTGACTTTCGAGTTACAAACAAGATATGAATTTGAAATATTAAATATGGAAGAACATACAGTAAGGCTCCATTATTACTCTGTTTACTATTTTTAAAAAATTTACTGCCTTTTAAATGTTCAGGCTATTGGTTTTTGTTTATGTATTAGTTTTTTTCAGCGGCTTGTTTATCAAGAAGAATTCAGGAAAATCTATAAATCTAAACCAATATCTGAATCGTAAACATGAAGGAACTGTCGATAGGTGATATTTTGTTCCGTAAATGGCTATGAGAATTAGATATCTATCCCTGCCTCAGGTTTCTATAAATTTGTGTTTAGGAGATTGCTGTAACTAACTCGGAATTTCACAGTAATAGAAAGTACCCTGTTTTAAAGTCATTACAAAAAGCGCTCCTTTCAGTTTTGTAGCATTCGTTAGGAGTGGCAAACAAAGTTCTGTTCAAATTTTCGCATTTCAGTTGCATTTTATGTTGATAGCTAAGCTGCACACTAGCTCAACATTATTAACTTCTATGGACAGCCTTCAGGGACAAAGGACAGGTTTTTATTTCTTAGCACAAAGTTAAGTAGTGCCACATTGCTACATTGTATCCTCTCATGCTTTAAATATGTTCATTTCATATCGCTTTGCTTTTGGAAGACACGTATATTACTATATCTATGGTCTTATTAAAAAAGCTTATAATAGCGTTTTCTATTTTACAAAAAAAGAAAGAAAGAAAAAATAAATAAGAGAAAAGGAAAGAAAAAGAAGAGGAAAAAACGGAAAGGAAAATATAATATAAAAAGAGGAAAAAGAAAAAAATATCATTCACTGTAATGATTGCAGAAAAGTATGACTTAAATTGCGAAAAAAAAAGCAGATCTGTGGTATGTTTTGATTGCGTCTCCAAAGAATATGCGATAGTGGAAAAATTGTCTAAACAATCAAGCATGCTTATTTGAAGGTTTTACATCAGGTGAAATATATGATGATCCGATATCAAGGCAGGTTAGCCCAGAAACTGTGTATAATGATTTTAAGATATGGACGATGACACAATATCAATAGATAATTCTCATCACGTGCGTACTGTACTCCATCAGTCTTCCATTTCTCTTCACTACTGAATATCCAATGGTTCAGTTTTAAACGTTCTTGCATCTATCATCAGCTCTATATCTTCAAGCAAGCTCATTCTATTCCCAATTCCGGAAAAGAAATTTTATTGCACATACGTTATTTTTATTTATAGGGATCGCGAATTTATTCTTTCTTATAGCATAATTTTATGTTTAATAGCAAACTCGAGTACATTCAAAAATTATCTCGCAAAAACTAACAGTGAATGCTTTAAACCATTTCAGCTTAGAAAAAGTTTGGCAGGGCTACTTTCGTGAACAGTAGAGGAACCCGTATACTGAGATAATGTAATTGAAATCATTTTTATTTCTTGACAGAAAATGGTCATGTTTAACATTCTTTCGATACGCACATGATTTTTCTATGAAACTAACATCAATCTGAGCTTCAATCAATTATGCCTGGTATTAGATTCCACTTTCTGTCATTCAGTTCTTTTTCATTGCACTGTGCGTTTTTGCCTCTTTAAAGGAAATAAAGTTGATTAACCAAAAAATAAAAAAAAAAAAAAAAAAAAAAAAAAAACCCGTTATAGTTTGATCATCTCAAACGCAACCCTGTCTGGCATTCTGCCAAAACACATAGACTCGTCCAAAAGGGGCGTTATGACTTGCTGCGACGTAAAGGGTCGCGTGAAAGTCTTCTCTTCTGCGGAAAGAGATATGCTGGAGGGAAAGAAAGTCCCATCCTTCCACCTTATTTGAAGAATAATTCTGTCCGAATAGGCCAAATTATTCTTCGAATGTGTGTTTGCGCTCATGGTCGCGGATGAGGCGGTCGAACTATACCCAGTTTGCGTAATTACACTATTCTCGTCTCTTTTCTTCTGCACCGTTTTCGAATTAAGCGAAATTTTACTGTACTTCACTACTAATGAGTTGTTTACTTAATTATGATAAAAACGGGAGGTCTAGCTATCTGAAGACGATCGCTTTGCGAAAGGACTTTCCGAGGAAACTCACTCGCACCGTGCCTCACAAAAGCTCCCATATAGTGAGCCTATTCAGTAGTCTAGTTTCGAGCCAATTACCAGTGTTCTGTAAATTTAATCACTTGCCACCGGACAGCTTGTTTTAGCATGGAATTAGAAATAAAAGGAAGAAAAAGAAGAAATGGAATATACTAGAAATTACATTCTGTCTTTCTCTTGGTAGAAATATATGCAAGCTCTCTTATCTGCTTTAAAAAATATATAAAAAAAGTTTTTCCCGAAGCTATTTTTGTCTATTCCGAAATTAACACTTTTAATTCAAATTATGCAACACTCTCATTTATACTCCATTCAATATTTTATCTCTTGAGAGGTTTCCCGCTACAGTAGAAGATAAAATACAAAGAGATTAAAAAAAACTCTTAACATCCGTGATGTCTTTTTTCTGGGGTGAAAACGTTTTCTGAATGGGAATAATAAGCAAAGGCTAACTAAAGTTTATTTAGTTGGAATAATTTGTTCCTTTTAAGAGAAATCTGCATATGTAATTTGCTTTCTTATGCATCTTTTAAAATCTATAATTATTTTATAAGAATATACCTTTAATAAATGAAAAAATCTTTTCCACTTCAAGAACATTTATAATCTTCTGCAAAACGACTCCCAGTTTTCTAGATTGATTGATACACTGTCATATGTTAGTTGATCAAGGCTGTTGCCAACGACAAGCGTAAATTTGCGCTCCTTGCCACTTAGGCTTGGGCCACATCGGCTTGGGCTGACTGCGTCAGACAAGTGAGCATAAGCAACAACAACAGATTGTTTTTCTTAAGCTAACTGAAACGAATTTTCATTTTTCATTGGTCTAAAACTATCAGCACATTTTTAAAATAAGCTTTTAAATGAATTAACATGAATGGGATGCCTAGATTGCCTGATAATGTTCGTCAAATTTCATACTCCATAGTTCTTGCTTAGCCATAAAATGGATTTCTTTTCTAAATTTAAATTAAGCACACGTGATGATGTTGATCAATTGTCTCTTCATGCAAAGAATTTTTATCTTACAACAAGAAGTATAACTGCAATGTTTTTTAACCCTTTAATACACTTTAAGTTGTTTATTATAGCCTTACTTAGTGTAAAAAATCTAAATTTCAGCTGTGATTTAAAAAAATTTTTAATGAAGGGAAGGGTTAATTCCATCAAATCAAAAATTCAACTTCCACTCAGCTGTTGACTTTGTAATTATTATGCACTGAAACAGGAAGCTTGTATTAAAAATATTACACATTATTTTTGTAGCCAATCTCGTTCATCCCATCATCAGCGCAAGGAAACTTAAAAGTAGTACACTAGAGTGTTTTTTTTAATGATTACGGGTAAATATTAATTGCGTTGAAAAGGCGGAGATTTATCGGTTGATAATTTAGAAACGAAAACTAAATTTACAGATCGCAGGTTTAATAATTTGAACCTCGAACAAGTGGATTTCTTTTTAATTGAATAGTACGATGAAGATTCTATTTTAAGCGAAGGAATGCTTTAGCGAGTAAAAATTGGATATTTCTCTTATAATTGTCTGCTTATGGATGCTTCCCTTACATTGTTGACAACTCGTCTCCCTCCTTCTAATGCGTCACACTTATGTGGATGTTTGGTCTATGCAGAGAACCCAGTTTCTTGATCCCGGATATGTGACGTACCTGTACAATCCGTAATATCGATGTGGGCAAGATGTCTACCATCTTAGGTAGAAGTAGAAGTCAATGAGATCCCATATGTAGTTCTGCGTGGCACTGCTGGACGCATCAATTGCACTTTTCTTAACCCTTAGCACTCAAGATGTAACTCTCGCTGACTACTTGATTTGCTGCGAACTCGAGAGGTGACTCTCGATCATCACTCGATGCTTACTTAGGTTTGGGTTCGGCAACATCGCTTCATGAGTGTATTCAGCAATACATGCGTATAAAACAATTAGCAATCTTTAATCTTAAATACCTTTTTAGATTTGCTTTTACACGCACGTCTTCGACGTTAGCTCGAACTCGAAAAAATATTATTTCCAAAATTACGGAGCCAAGCAAGAACGTAATACGACGAAGGCATCAATTCAAGTAAAGATGAGTTAGATTTTTCATTGATGAAGAAAGAAATTACGTCTATTCATAAACTAGTTGACGATAGAGAGGATGAAAGCAGTAATGAAGACAGAGATGAAGTAAGAGATGCAAGAATACGAAAAATCAGGGTAATAGATAGTGAATGTGAAAGCGACAGTGATTACCCAGGACGAGACAGGAAATTCAGAATGGATAACGTGCACAAAATCCGAAGAAATATCGTAAAGAATAATACCATTTGCAGCAAGCGAAAGAGGTTGCAAGTATCTTCAGACATAAAAGATCCGTTAGATTTCTGTAAAATCATTTTAAATTAGATGAAAGAAATTTGTCTCCCGAGTTTGCTGTTTCGCCCGAGCGAAAACGACGTCGAGTATGAAAGGTTAACTGTCATTGAATTTCGGCCAAAATTATCCGCTACATATCCGCTGTTCCTGTGCTATGATTCTTCCTCGATCTAATTCTGAGACCTTCTGGAGTGAGTTCTTACTTTTTATTTGAGACATAACATGACTGACAACAGCGAAAGACGAGGAGTAAATGCGACTTCTACGCGAAGAATCAGCATTTCAGTCTGCGTCCCTCCCCGCCACTGCTCTGAGATTTCATTACTTTTGCCTGGAAACTATGCTGTGAAATTCCAAGTATTTGCACGTCTCAGTATCCTGTACTTTAAATGCACATTTTAAGTTTTTTTTCCGAGTTTTTTTATGATTTACCAAATTTAATGGGTACTAGAGTAGGTATGTGACGGTACATCAAGAGACAACTAGCGTTCATTGGCTGCCCAATTCCGCAGTCAAACGGCAGAGCTCTGGAGTATAGGAGTATACAGTACAGAAATAGATCAGAATTCGATCTCTGAATCAACTAATTTCTGTCTCTGTGTAAAAAGTTAATTACATTATTTTAGATACGTTATTTTGCTTTTCAACGAATAAAAATAGCTTGCTGTTTTAAATTAAATCCAAAAAATTAAATATAAAAATTAAATGCAAACAATCAATAATAATGCCAAGCTCTCTCCCTTTTTCACTTCGGTAATTTTATTATCATTATTTTAGGTATATTAAATTTTATTTTTTTATGTGTATTCGCAATGCTAATATTAGCCCAAATATTAGAATTTTTAATCAAACAGTTTAATGAGGAAAACATTAATCGTTCGGTAACAATAATTTTAATTTAATTTTTTCTCTTAATTAAACACATTTAACCCTGTATTTGCGCGACAAAATCCGGCGAATCTTTCAGAACAATAAGAAAAACCAGGCTTGGAATTTTATAGAACATCCATCCTTACAGACTAGACCAAATATTGCCAAACTACAGATCTTTGACCACTAGGGATCGTTCACACGAAGGTTTCGTAATCATAAAAAGCATAAATCGTGCTTCATCACTGCTACTTCACAGAATCTGAGATAAGGATTTTACTTAGATGTTCTAACTGCTCAACCTTACTCCAGCATGGTAAACGATTCGACCAATAACAGCGAAGCGAACACGAATTGGCATTCGGTCAACGATTTCGCTGAGTCAGCTGCACATTCATGCATACGCAACTTTACTTTCTCTGATTAATTACAACTCAACTCTTCAATAGCTACGAACGGATTATTTAACCTTATACTACAGGCTTTTACGCCTTAGAACTACCACAGTGATGATGACTAGACAATTGTGTGAATGCTTCCTTAAACGCTACTGCGTCATAATAAATAGTTGTTTTAGTATTGAAATAAGATATCGCTTTGGTACATGTTTTTAACGTTTTATTATTATTATTATTATTAAAAGGTACTTGCGTCATAATAAACAGTAGTTTTTGTATCGAAATAGATGTAGCTTTGGTACATGTTTTTTAAACAATCAGTGACTTATTTTTTTTAAACTGTTTTACGAGTATAATAATTTCAAAAGAGTTTCACAATCTGTGGAGCCGTGAATTAATCTTCAAAGCAATAAACAAAAAACTAATAAGTCAAAAGTGATAGACGTTCGTGGAGATGATGTTTTTAGAATAAGTAACGGCTATTAGAACAGTAAAAAAGAAAAGGCAAAGGTAACGGAAATAAGTTGCATTAAGGAAATACCTTTAATTTTATACACGGACACTAAGAAGATAATGTAGTTGTAATTTTTAATGAGAAAAAATATGTGTTTCTAATGATTCATTTCTTATCTAGTGAATTAATTAAATGACTTGAGGCCTTGAGTGCATCTCCATATCTTGATCTCACGTTAGATACCGGAAAAAACAAACTACTATTTTTTTTATGCAAAATCCCAAGTAAATAGACTATTGTATTTTTTAAAATTGCATTAGACTGCAGTTTTTGGCATGTTGGATCCATCAAACTTGTTTAGGTTTTTTCTATAAATGTGAGAATATTGTTCAGATTCTAATTTTCCTAGAGTGCTGCGATTATTTTTGGCTCTAATGAAGAGTTTTTTAAACAAAAATACGCTTTAGACTAATCTAGATTTTGAATATCTACGCAATTTGAGATACGTTTTTCAATTTAAGGTATTATTAGCTTTCAGAATGATCAGACACAGCTTCCTCTTTTTCTGGAACCAAAAGTGTTTTTGCAAAGGTGGGATGAGGGACTATATAAGACTTTTATATGGAAATCAATGGGCACAGAAAAGCGAAACGATCATGACGCCATCTCTCGAGAATATTCTTTACCATTCATTTAATTTTGTACGTTATTTTAAAAACCATTATAACTTCTCCAGCCTTCAATTTACTTTGATTGAAATCGACTCCTTTTGCGACAAATTAAACAGTTACACCAGATTCTGAAGTTTTGAATTTAAAATGGCCAAAATCATATCTAAGAAAGCATTTAAGAATTTGGCAGAACATCAAATTTGGCAGAACGAATGGAACTGAAGATTTAATGTAATAAAAGGGAAAATATGCCTCATTAATTCTCGTTAAATCATTTCATATCTGTACGCGATCCCATCCCAGCCTGTTACAATATCCTTCTATAAGACAATTGCGTTTATGGAAAAGGAGGCACACTAGAGCAGCGGTGCCCAACCTTGTGCTCGCCGATCGTTTTGTATGTGCTCGCCAGCCCGGCTTAAATTCTCAAAAATCGAATTTTCAAATTTTGGTTCATCTTAAAGCTAATTTTTTTCCGCTTCTTTTGCAACCACTCTCACCCATATAGCTGCAGTAGTTTTGTTTCTATGATCAAATATAAATAGTCAGTCAGGCGTCATTTCGCCGACTTTAAGGGCTGACGTCAGCATTCAGCTGTCAACCTGTTTATCTTTTGAGCTTGTGTTACTAAAACGCTGATATTTTTGTTAAAGTTTTTTTTACACACCTTAGCTCGTTTTATAATTTGTATTTTTGCTAGAGGTTTTTACTAAGCTGTGCGTTGAAATGTTACTGTAGCTTTGAGTTTACGTAATTGAGTTCAACGTGGAGATCATTGACGTACGCTTGTTTAGAAACTGTTTTTTGAGCTCCTTGATTGCTTGTGGTGATTTTATTATAATATTACAATAGCGTTTTTGCGAGAAATTTTTCTATTTAAATAGGCAGCTAAATTGTGGCTGATTATGAATCTAAGAGAAAGAAGCAACGGACATATAGTTTTCAAGAAGATTGGGAAAAGAAATATTTTTTTATTCATTCAAAAAGCAAATGTGTTTGTTTGATTTATGGCTCAACACCTGCGATTCCAAAAAAAAGCAACGTGGAACGACATTTTACCACAGTTCATAAAAATATGATATCGAGTTTCCTATGGGCAGCAGTTTAAGAAAATGTAAAGTGAAAGAATTGAAATCAGCATTAATAGCCTAACAATCTGTTTTCACTGTGTGCAACGGAATAGAGAGCCGCTACAGTTGCTTCATTCAAGATTGCACACATCCTTGCAGCGCACAAGAAACCATTTGACGATGGAAACATAATTAAGGAAGCGATGGTCAGAAACATTATTTCAAGAGTTTAAAAATAGAAATAATTACAGCCATTGAACATAATCAATTGTCAACAAATACTCTTACTCGTAGAATAGAATCATGGCTAAAAATATCGAACATCAAAAGCAAAACGATATGAAAAAATGCATTTTTCTGAGTTTGCAGTGTGACGAATCAGCAGACATATGCAATACTGCTCAATTAAGCATATTTTTAAGATTGGTTTTTAATAATTGCTCGGTAAAAGAAGATAAGATTTACTTGTAGTTTTGCCACTTCAAGGAAATGCTCGTGGTAAAGCTATTTCTCAAAATATTAAAAACTATATTAAGGAATTTGATCTGCCCCTTCAAAAACTTGTGTTCATAACAACCGATGGAGCACCTGCCATGTTTGGTTCCGCTGTTGGTTTCATCGCATTGTGTAAGAATGACGCTGAATTTCCAACTTTTTTTCATTATCACTGCATTATTCATCAACAAATACTATGTACAAAAGTCTTGCATTATGAGCATGTAATGACTGTAGTTGTACAAATCGTGAATTATATCGTCACCAGACCACTTCAAAGCAAATTATTTAAATTTCTGAATGATGAACTTGATAGCGAACATGGAATCTTATTGCTTCATGTCGATGTTAGACGGCTCAGCAGGGAAAAGTACTTCAACGATTTGTTGAACTTCTTTCGCCAATAAAGCAGTTTTTAGAATCCGGAAGCGAAAGTTATAAAGAATAGAACGATAATAATTGGTTGTCCGATCTGTATTTTCTCACGGATATAACAACTAAACTGAACAAACTGAACGATCTCCAGGAAAAAGAAAAAACCATTTTTCAATTGACTGGGACTGTAACTGCTTTTCAGATACAGTTAAATTTGTGGATAAATCAGATGAAAGAAAAAAATTACACCCATTTTTAGAATTTATCAAGCCATATTAATAACCACAAGCCAACTGAAACAGAGAAATACTCGGAAAACCTAAATGCACTGAAAAATAATTTTGAACTCCGCAGAGTGATTTTTCGACCATTGTTGATGAGGGAAAATATCCCCTTATGAAAGAAACTTTTCTGAGACTGTTTTTCTGCTTTGAATCTACTTACCTTTGTGAAAGTGGATTTTCGACCATGAAACATTTAAAGACAAAATTAAGATCGAAAATTACAAATAAACACTTGAATGACTGTATGAGTTTAGCTTTAACAACAGATGTACCGGAGTGCAATAAACTAGCTGAAGACAAGCAATGCCAGCCTTCACATTAATTATCAGGTATTTGTTTCACATTAAATATGACTTATACTGTATACTTTATAATGAGGCATCTCACAGTTTAACTACAAAATTCTGTATTGCTTTCCTATTATTTACCGGTTACCATTAAATGATTCTATTTTATAAGTTTTGTAATTTGAGGATTTAAAATAGGTTTTTATGCTGGCAAATTAAAAAGAATAAAATTACTACTATTTAAATAATGTATTTATATTGAAGTTTGTGATAAAAATATGTTTTTCAAATTCAAAGCACACAATTTTTAAAAAGGAATCTTTTTTTATATTTCTTTCAAAAAATTTATAAAATAAAAAATCTATTATGAAATAACTGCTAATTTATTTTAAATGAAAAAATAGTTATCCTTAATTTAAAAAAAATTAAATCTAGTATTTGTTTACGTATTTAAAGGTATAAAAATTCTCAAATGTATATACATGCATCAAAAGAAATTTAAAAAACAACACCATCTGTTGGTGACCGAAAAGCATCTTGTATATGGCTCGCTTTCAATTTTTGAGTTCAAAATGTGCCCGCGTTAGGCCAAAGGTTGGGCACCACTGCACTAGAGTATAACATTAAGACAAACACATCATAGTATTAGATCAATCACGCACAAACTCGAGTGTCTATGTTGTAAAAACTTCAAAATTTTACCATAAACACAACCATATTGTAAAATATCATTCAGAACAACGGCCAAGATATTTGTGAGCAATGACTGTTATTTAACAGTTATATATCTTAGTGTACGTAATCTTATAAATAATAACTGCATAAAAATGCTTTGGAAATCTAGCACGGAATTCCTGCAGGATACTTGATAGGGTCGATAGCGTCGTGGCAGGGTACATGTATCACCATACGGTAATGTCCTGGTACCCTGTAGACTTATTCGAGTTGTGTCCTGTTAAAATAAGTTCCCAGTTCAACTGAAAAGAAGATCAGGGACTTGAAATCAGGAGAAGGGTCCTTGGATTTCCACGAATAAGGGGGGGGATCTAAGGCAGCTTCCAGGAAAATTTTAAATTCGTATCCACGCTTTAATGTGAATGTTTATAAATAATGTGTGATTGCTTAGACGTAAGTATATTAAATTTAAAAAATGCGAATTGTTTATTCTTTATTATTAATGTACTCGAATATACTATGGGTCTTGAATTTTGCTAAATTCTGGTGTATGACTGCTTACTTATTTACCATCCTTGGGATAGACCATAGGTGCTATACACAATAGAAACTGAAGAATTATTTTGCGAATCCCTAAGAATCCAGTTGGCAAATATTATTTTTATAAAGTTCCTTTGCTTATCGTTAATTCAGAGGCGAATGTGTGATCAAAGTTAGGTGAACCTTTCTTTAAATAACTGAATGTCCTTGAACGTGGAATCTTTGCTTCCCCTTTAATAGAAGATAAATAGAACTTCCATTATCTGATACTGATAATAGAGTCGGTGTATTCTTTTAATGCTTATCTTATAGAAGATCGTAAGTCCTAGAAGCTTTACGTTATCATATTACGATGTTGGTAACAAATTGTTATATTATTGTTGTTGGTAATTATATTATTGTTGATAACAAACAACAGCTATAATCTGATAGGAGTTTTCTAAACAAACATTGCAAACCCGGTCATTGTAAGAAAGTTTAGAGCAAGAGTTTGAAAGCGTTTTGAAAAATAATTTCCCAACATCATAAATACTCGAGATGTAGTAATGGAAAATAATCGATCAGTTTTAGGAAACGTTTCCAAAAACCAATAAATTATACTAGAAATTCAGAATAAACGTCATTTGGAAGATTAGTTTTCGGTCTCTTTAATAATCTAAAGTTGCCAATGTAATCGTCTGTATTGAATCAAATGCATTTCTTTCAGGTATCCTCGAAATATGGTGATAAGTGTATTCAGCTGGCTACTAGGGTTCGATTATTCTTTTCCAAAAACTTCACAGTTCTATACGCGATAACATGGGCAAAAACCTATAAAAAACAATGCATAATTTAAAGAATTCTAGGTCCGGTTACCAATAAAATCACTTCGAAAGGGCATACAGGCGTTTGCCGGAGAATAAGTGTGCCACATTTTGTAATTCCGGGCCTTCAGTCCCTCGTTTATGCATACCTGTAGAGATAAACTCTTTCTTTTATAACAGGTGAAAAATATTAGAACAAAGCTTTGTAACAGAAGTTCGATAAATCTGTGCGTTCTGGATTTTAATAATATCGATTATTGGACTTGCATGACAAATAAAATAAGTAAAATTACAAATATAATTTTTCTAATTGTTCATTGAATTTTAATCACTATTTATCCCCTGTTATTCGAAATGCTGCTGTCAATAATTTATAATGGGTGTTCGCCTTACGTGCGGTCTTCGAAAACATATTTGAAGGGAAATAAAGGCCTATAAAGAGAGAAAATAGGAGACCTTGGGAGTCTTCAAGAAGAACGGAAACCTACGCATTGTATTTGAGATCAAGAGGAAGATTGGGAAGGAGGAAAGACTTTAGTTGCTTTCCTGTTTTTGAAATAAGAAGAGATAAAATAATTCGAAGAAGGTTTCAAATGGATCAGTTTTGGTTACACTTAGAGACAATCACGTGATAACAGTCTAAGCCGTTTGTTCAATAAAAATCCTTTCTAATACAAGTTTAACACCCTGTGTTTGTTTCCATTGGCATGGCTGGAGAAGACGGAAGGAACGATCCACCCCGGGCGGAACTTTTTTGGGTTGGTATTTTTATACAAGGTTGCTGCCTAATTTGTCTCGTAATCATGAAAACGATATCTGCAACAGGTGTACTTCGTCGTCTAATTTTTATCCTTCATTTCCGTTTAGCGCGTTTTGCTTTGTAAAAAGAGCGTGAATGAAGCCTAACTTTGCAGTCTGAAGTGAGGTGGAAAAAGTAAGTGAAGTGCGGTGATGACGACACGCATTACGATTTCTCAAATGGTGAGAACTGGTAACAGCCTTGAAGTGCCTATTTTAAAGTGATCGAGTAATGTTGGGATTATTCCTACGTACCTCTGGAGCAGAAAAACAAATTTGGATTCTTAGATTATAGCAGATCTCATTACTGTTATCTGTCTAAGGGAAATGGTGTCTTTGTGGAAGATAAAAGTTCTTTTTGAAGATTTAAAAAACTGGGAACGCAGTTATAGTTACATTGCGAAAGGGACATTGTCTTGTACTCACAAATACAATGTTGCATACTCTACGTTACAGGTAAGCTAAACCACAAAAGCGATCATGCACCCGTTCTTTGCCCCCATGTTCAAACACCAGTATTCAGTCGCCTTATCCATTCTGTCATTGATAAAGTGAAGAATCACGAGATACTGAATTTATATAAGAAACTGGACTGAAGATAGAATTATTTTTACATTGAACAAATACATTCAACAAATAATCAAAAAAAATTACAAAGCGATTTCAGCAACTTCATGCTCTTGCTGGGAGCACTGCAAGGCACGGTTACAGTCAATAGCCGTAAAGTGATTCAGCCGTAGGATGCAAATTGTCTTGGATTTTGCTTTGCAGATTTCTGAGCTGAATGATTGCCTTTGGCATTTTTAGTGACCCTTCTAGTCCTCGATGATAGTCGTTCGACTTGTATTAACAAATAAATCATTCTCTTTATAGTTGCATAATTTCTAGAGTATGTTTTACTTTAATTACATAATTAGTAATTAACGGATATGATTCGGATATGTCCCTAACTGTCACTAGCACTTCTAATCGAAAAGTAATTAGTTCTCGATATTGAGATCTTGAAAAATGAAGATCAAGATGACTAATTTAGTTTTTATTTGAAATTTATGTTAGGTGATAGAATTAATGATGCTGATGAAATTTTCCATAGAAACGAACTACATAAAAGCAACTTTTAGATCGGCAAATGTGTTATATGGCGTTCAAGACTTCCCTTATTAATATACTAATGCTGCGAATATTCATAAAACGTATCCATTCAATGTATTAAAATTCATATCAGTTTAATGAAATCTAAATTACATTATTCATTAAAAAAAGGGCAGTACAGATATAATTTATTAAGAAGTTGTAAAATCTCAGTATTTTTGGTAACATACACTAAGTCGAGACTAAATAGAACTAAGAGATTTATCGCTGTGTCTAGTTATTCAAACAGAAACGCACTAAGGGTGTAAAAGACCCTTTTATTAAGAACTCAAAGAAGTTAAACAGAAGGCATGCCTGGTGCTTACGAAACCAGCCAGCAGTTATGTCCTAAACTCAAAAGTAAGAAATTCAAATTTAAACTAAAACTAAGTCTTCAGTTAACCAAAGGCTACGCAGAAATATTTAACGCGCAAGTTGGTTCAAACCTACACCGACGTGACAGCAAGATTAAAGCTACGCCCTAGACAGTAATGCTGTCGTAGAATTTCAATTAGTAACGTGGCCTTTAGCAGGCAGAACACGTTTTGGCTAAACCAGTCTCCAACTCTCACTTAAATACACGAGAGCTAAAATTTGCATTATGGCAGAAAAACGGAAAGAGAGTAAAGTACGGACAGTAAAGTTTCTGAACGTAAAATAAGTGGTTAAGTTAAATAAATGTCTTATAAAGTGCTATATTTGGTTTTAAATCCTTTTGTTTGTTGAGCAGCTGCGAGCATAGTTTGAAACACAAATTAAAATGTCGACAAACTGAGAATTGGTTGCCAAAGCGCTGGCTGCAAAACCGCGCTAAAGATAAAAATCTTATGCGGGACTTGATTTCCACAAGGGCAGACGAGGCACGTTCTTCGGGCTTCTTTATTCCAGAAAGCCTCAAAATCGTTTTAGTATTTAAATTATGTAAAGTTTTATGTATATACTTAATTCTAGGACATCTATATATAGCATTGAAAAAATTAGACAGGGGTTGCTTTAGTTAAGTTTTCGCCCGTTTTGCCCCGGGCCTCGAGCTTTCTAAATCAGGCCCTGATTTTAAATCATCTGTAATACAATGCTTTACTGTTCCCTATATGCTAAATTCTGTGACAGCATAGCATAACATCATACAATGATGATGATAATTCAAAAATTAGAAAACCCTTGCCACACACTTATGAGCCATAATATAGTTAGTAAGATTAAGGTTTTGCGCCGATTAAGTAATACATAGTGTTCGAAATACCTGTTGTTATTTGCAATAATGTTAGAAATGTTTATAAAAACTATGAGTTAGATATATACTAGTAAACTCCGTATTTTACGAACTTGTACAAACTGCAAAAATATGTTCGTAAATTCAAAAGCTTATGAATAGGAATAGCAATAAAAATATCGTAAGCTTTCTGGAACCAATTCGTCAGATAAAAAGGTTCGTTTTTTAAAATAGGGTTTCGTGAAATAGTCAAATAGTCAGTCTGCTGCATTATAAATTCTATCCATTTTTACTTCCATCTAAAAGCCATATAGTTAAAAATAAATTAAAGATATACAAAATTATCTTTCATTTTCTACATTCTTAATTATCTTTATTTTCAAAACTCCCAGTTTGTTAAGCAATTACAATAATTATGATAATGATTAATTTGAAAGATTGTTACACCGAGTGGAAACTTATTGAGAACTGTCATTTTTATAATCTCTATTTATAGTTCTCTCAACGATAATATTTTGTCATGCTTTTAATTTCATATATCTTTCTTTTTTGGTCCCAAATGAAGTTCCACACACGCACGCACGCAGCACACACATACACGCACACACACACATGCACGCACACACACACACACACGCATACACACACAGACACACACAAACACACACCTACCTTTTATTTTCCAAATCTGGTTTCGATTTCTCGAACCACCTTTTACCACCTTAATGGTTCAAAAGTCTTTTGTTCTTAGCGCAATATTTCCAACATAAACAGTTTGAGAAAAAATTTGAAGCAAAGTAAAAATTTTTATTTGCATTAGTTTTGGGGAGCTATTTATAATCATAATAATAAGTAATATAATTCTTTATAATGCGTAATATAAAAGCACTGTTAAATTATTCGCTAAAAAATTATTCATTCGTATAAATGAGTATATTTTTGCTAATTATAACAGAGATTATTTCTCTTTCCTCTGTTTTTTTAATTGGCTTCTGTGATTTTGAGTTAACAGTTGGACGTTGTTCTCGATATTACCTCCGTAAATCGGTATTGATTTTCAATATGTTAGTAGTAGTTTCTCATTTTAATAATTTTCGAGCTATTATTGTCCCCCCCCCATCATTCCACCTGAAAAAAGATAGATTGAGGCCTCACTCTACTTTGCGCTGTGACAGCGTTTATCAGACTGCGTGAATGCATGGTAGCATAACCTATTGGAACGTCACGTAGGGTAAAATAACACAGTGGTCCAAGAGTTTGAGAAAACTTCCATTAAAAACGTATGTAACTGAAAAAAAAATTAATAATCAAATAAAATATAAATTGGCCCCGCAACTGGGAATTCTTAGCTTTAGATTCAAAGAGTTCCCTGCCTGGAAAAAGTGAAAAGACGTTTCACTTGTAACATTGACCAAGAGAAACAGCTTCCGCAAATGTTAATTTTTTCTTCTTTTGTTTTATCTTGTGCATGGTAGATTAGTAGCTACCAAGGTGAAGTCTTGCCCGAAGCATGAGGAAATAATGCCCTGTTTGAAGCAGCGTGAGAAAGTATTAAAACTTAAAATAAATCGCCAACAAATGAATGGATTATTACATCTCTAGGTTACAAAGAGTGACAGTAATATTTGACTATGAAAATGAGATAAAGATTCATAGGATTTATCATGTAAAAAAACGGGCAATTAAAAGATGACACCTATATAAAATGTGCTAGGTATAAATGTCTTAGCTTCTAAGAAACCTTATGTCAGGTTCTAAATCATTGACTAATGATTGACTAGTGAACTAGTGCAACAGAGCAAAGACTGCATCATGATTCTAGTATGGTTATTGTATTGTTTTATTTAATACTTCATTCAGGATTTAATTTATAAAAGAAAAAGTACTAGAACACTACAGAAGGCTGCGCGAAGCGTTATTAAAATGATCATTAAGTAAAATGGGCGACTTAATGACAATAAGTAAAATTTTTAAAACTCGATCTTGAGTTAGAATCAAAAGAAAGAGAAGAATGAACTTCACAGCATTTATGCCCGAGTATGACTCTTGTGACTTTAAAATTTGTGCTTCTAACTGTATGACTTGTTACTTCACGGGCACCTCTTAAACATTTTTATACTTTTGTAAAATCTTCTAATGTGAGAAATATTCAAGTATACGTTTTCAAAAGCAAAAAAATCAAATTTTAATTACCTTTAATTAATGAAAATATTTTTATGGACCAAAAGGTTTTTCTAGAAATAAAAACAGACGTTAAGGGACTTAATAACTGAATAATAAGGCATACATTGGTAGCTTAATTAAGCACAAAATTAGCCTACCAAATATCTTTATTTTAGCATTTTCAGTCAAACTCTCTATAGTCTCCTTAAGTAATGTACAATGTGAGAAATTTCTATATTAATTGAAAAATGTTGAAAATGTTCATAACAATTATGCGAAAGTTGCAATGAGAATACGATTAAGTTTATAATACATTCTTATTATAAATTTATAATACATTTCTATTATAAATTAAATTGCATGTTAATGTTCACAAGAATTATCATTTGAATATGTTATAAATTAATCGTATGTTAATGCTCATAAGAATTACTGAGTTGGGTATAAAAGGTTATCTCTCGGATGCAAATTAATTGGATGTTAATGCTAGTTAATATTAGAAAGAACTCTTAGTCGTTGTATTTATTATAAATTAATTGCATGTTAATGTTTTATAATTAATGTTATTTTAATGTCCATCAAAGAATTATCTGTGAGGTATAATAGATATTAACCGTATATTAATGCTACTAAGAATTATCAGTTGGATAATTGGTTAATCGTATGTTAATGTTCTTAAAAATGATCAGGCTTATATAATACCACAAACTAATCGTATGTTAATTGTCCTAAGAATTATCAGTCGGGTATAAAAGGTTATCTCTGGAATTTAAACTGATTGTACGTTTATACTAGTTAATATTAATGAGAACTCTATATGCGTGTATTTTAAATTAATTTCATGTTAATATTCATAAGAATTATTTATCGGACATATTAGATATTAATCGTATGTTAATGCTTCTATGAATTCTCCATCATTGTGTTTGTTAATGTTTATAAGAATTATCTGTGAGATGTAATGAATATTAATCGTACATTAATGCTTCTAAGAATTATTAGTTGGGCATATTATAAATTAATTGTATGTTAATGGTCCTAAGAATTATCAGTCGGGTATAAAAAGTTATCTCTCGAATATAAATTGATTGTATGTTAATACTAGTTAATGTTAATAAGAACTACGTTGTGTCGGTGTATTATAAATTAATTGCGTGTTAGTGTTCATAAGAATATTCTGTTGGATATATTAGATATTAATTGTATGTTAATGCTTCTATGAATTGTCAGTTGGATGTATTGTAAATTAATCGCATGTTAGTATTCCTAAAAATGATCCAACTTATATAAATACCAGGAATTAATCCTATGTTAATGTTATTAAGAATTATAACATTATAAATATATATAATGTTAATATAAAATTGGGTGGTATAAAAGGTTATCTTTCAGACATAAATTAATTGCACGTTAATACTAGTTAATATTAATAAGAATTCTCAACCGGTGTATTATAAATTAATTGTGTGTAAATATTCTTAAGAATTATCAGTAGGATATAGTATAAATTAATTATACGTTAACATTTCTAACAATTATTCGTCGGAATGATTATAAATTTATTGTCTTAAGAATTATATCAATCATATATGTTAATGTTCCTAAGAAATTTTAGTCAGATATATATTATAAATTTATTGCATGTTAATGTGTATGTCAGTGTGACTAATTAGACTGATATATATTATAAATTAATTTTACTTTAATGTTCCTAAGAAAAATCAATCGGATATATTGTAAATTAATTGTAAGTTAATCTTCATAAGAATTACCAATCGGTTATATTATACACAGTCCAGTCACATTAATGTGACCATCTGTCAAAAGCCAGAATAACCACCTTTCGCAGAGCGGACTGCTGCGAGACGTGCAGGAAGAGAGTCACATAGGTCCCTGAAGGTGTTCTCTGGGATGTTGAGCCATGCCGACTCTAATGCCGTGGCCAGCTGCGCTAGATTACGCGGTTGAGGATCCATGGCGCGAACAACTCGATCGAGATGGTCCCACAGATGCTCGATTGGGTTTAAGTCAGGTGAGTTTGCTGGCCAGGGGAGGACGGTAAACTCATCCTGGTGCTCTTCGAACCACGCACGTACACTGGCAGCTGTATGGCACCTCGCATTGTCCTGCTGGAAGATGCCATCATCCTGAGGAAAAACAATGCGCATGTAGGGGTGAACATGGTCCGCAAGGACAGATGCGTACTTGTATTGATCCATTGTGCCTTCCACAATGATCAGTGAACCTAGAGAATGCCAGGAAAACATTCCCCAGACCATAATGCTCCCGCCTCCAGCTTGGACCGTTCCGGCAATGGTTGCAGGGTGGTTCCTTTCAGAGGTTTCACGCCTTATACGCCAACGTCCATCTGTCCGATGGAGCATAAAACGCGATTCATCCGAAAACGCAACCTGTCGCCACTCAGTGGACGTCCAGCTGCTGTACTGGCGTGCAAATTCTAGCCTTCGCCGTCGATGAACAGCAGTCAGCATAGGTGCACGAACCAGGCGTCTGCTTCGGAGGCCCAGACGCAGCAATGTTCGCTGAATAGTACTTTGGGAGACACTTTTGGTAGCCCCTTGGTTCATTTTGGTGGTCAGTTGCTCAACGGTAGCCCGTCTATCTGCCCGAACGCATCTCCGCAACCGTCGTTCGCCTCTGTCATCTATGGCCCGTGGTGCACCACATTTGCCACGTCGCTGATTTTGGACAGTCCCATTTTGCCATGCACGGTACACTTTTACCACGGCGGCACGCGAACAGTTCACAAACTCAGCCGTTTCGGAAATGCTTCCACCCTTGGCCCGAAAGCCAATGATCATGCCCTTTTGGAAGTCGGATAAATCGCTTCGTTTCTGCATTACGCCAACGATTGAAATGTTTTCCGAAGCCCTCACACACCCTTTATATACGCTCAACTGCACTGTGCTGCCACCTGCCTTCTGTGATTGTTTATTTAACTCTGACATGGAAAGTACGTGGTGGTAACATTAATGTGACTGGACTGTGTAAATGAATTACTTGTTAAATTATGTTAGTTACTTTTATTGCTAAAAAAAAAGTATAAAGAAATGAATTTATAGTTGATAAACCATTCAGTTCTAATTCACCATTTAAACAATGAACCATTTTACATATTGTTACGTGCGAACGGGTTCGTTATATATTGAATGCACAAGTCGTTAGAAAGTTTACAAAAATTTATTCTTTCCACAAGAAATAAATTAAAATGCTGAAATATTTCTTCACAGATCTTCGCACAATATCACAATATCTCAAACGTTTAGCAAAAACTCAGTTCAAAACAGATAAAATAATTCTATCTCACAGCGAAATCGCTACAATCAATACAGCATTAAGTAAACAAACAGCAGTTCGCTTTTTACAGCTACAAGTATAACAGCAACAACAACAACTACTACTGAGATGAGTCTAGTCTAGTCTGGACAACTATTGCTGGGATATTGCCAATTATGGGCAACTTATCCAGCTCACTGAGGAATTGCATAGAGCCCCTGACGTGCAATTTCCTTAAATTAAATAAAACCAAATATGTGGTATGAAGGAGATGCCGTTTGCATCGCAAGGTTGCAAGAAACCAAAGTTCTGCAATGTTGAGAGAAGTCCTAACTAAATCCTGACTGCGGCAGAGCCGCGTTAGTACATGTCTGCGTCCTAACCAGTGCACATGAAAGTAACACAATTTATTAAACTTTAGTTATACAATACAATACAATACAAATACTGAATTAATACATGAAATATAACATAAAAATGATAATAAAAATTGAAATTCTTGATTAAATATGATAACTAGGATAAATAACGAAAGCCTATTTACATATGTACAAGTTGAAGCAATGCTCTAACAACTACTAAGTTGGGAAATTCAGATCCCTTAGTAAGTGAGCCGCATATGGCCTGATGTTGTAATCCTCATCTAAGACTATGTAGTCTAGAACATGGAAATGTTGAAGATGTTTACATAATAAGGCAGATTTAAAGAAGTTGGCATTCATTCTATGTAAATAATGATTTACATATTCAATCCTCAGGTACTGAGATGAGGTGTTTCACCTCAGCTTTTATAAGCTTTTAAATTATTAGTAGAACAATCACGATATTTCTAGATTTTTCTGGATGGCAACAGTAATTACGAGATATTTATTTATTAAGCATTAAATGCACGCGCTCTTTTATTTTTATTGCTATTTTTTTTTTCGACGTAGTTTTCTCTTCAAAAATCGTCAGCGTTGCACGGGGAAATAAAAAGGAATTTTAATTACAATTCTAAATAAGTAGCCAAATAAATGTGAAATTCGTAACAATATTAACAACATTTTTTTAAATTCAAACAATGAACCATTTTAAAACAAATCATAGATTTATGAGTTATTGAATGGCAAAATTATCGGAAATAAAATTCGTTAGACAGCATGGATGATAAATGCTGTTGTAAAGTAAAGTGAAAGAACGTAACCTAAAGGTAAATGAAAATGGAAACGGCTAAGTCCTAGGTGTTTCTATACATCAACATTCTATCAAAGTAGTCTAAGTTGAAAGAATAATTAGAATTGAAATAGACTCGTAAAAGGTTTCTCAAAATTTTTAATCTCACGACCCGCATTGCATATAGTTGCGATGTTTTGATCCACGTATATACAGCTCTGCTTTGGAATTAAAAGGGGGAATTTGTAAAAGAAAATAATGAAATAATAATGTAATAATGAAACAAGCGCATAAATTATAAACAAATGATTAATTAATTATGAATAAATTCAAAATTGTAAGTAAAAATTCTATAATTAAAGAGTAACGAAAGAATACTTCAGACCTTTTCGAGACTCACCAAAAATTATCTCGACCCACGTAACCTCCACCAAAATGGAGGTTATGACCCCACTGATGGGCCTTGAACTCCAATTTAAGAATCACTGGTATGGTTTATGATCAAATTACAGATGACTGCTTTATTGTAGTCTACGACCTGATGCCACATTGTTTTCATTAAAACAAAGTATCAAAATAATGACCGATTTTATTTTGAAGTACAAAAACGAGTCGAAGCAGTCTTTGATGATACATTAATATCCGTTTCCGGTGACAGATAATTGTCCAACATGGTCACAACAGACTCGAACAATAACGGGAAGGAAACTCGCCAATTGTTATTGTGGGAATTCAACAATAAAAATAATCTTTTTGGCTGATTAAGCTTTTGTTTTTCGCATTCTGACTGGCCCTTTTGTGGAAAACATAAAAGTGCAGTACTTCTAAAGTTTATCTCCGTGACTTTCTTATTCATATGCAGCATCTGCTGATGCTAAAATTGCTGGTATAGATTTTAGATAAGGACATTAAATCTGTGGCTTAAGATGAATCATTTTAAATAGCAAATGATAAACACATCCTGCTTATTCAGAAAAGATGAACAATAGTAAAATAAGATATTAATGATTATTATTTCTTATCTTCATTCCCTATATTCTGATTCATAATTTCATTTTTAATGGACAAACAGAGCATTTCGCAATATATTTTCAACTCAATATATTTTGCTTACAATATAGCAGAATATTGCTCAATATATTTTGCTTGAAATATATTTGTTGAAAATAAGGATTTATTAGTTACATATATTTTTTCCTTTATTAGTTATATTTTGTCATCATGTAGAGACATTAGGTTATTTCGAAGCAGGAGACATAAAAATGAGCAATGCTCAATACGCGGCGAGTATGCTGGCCATTACACCATGAAGACATACTAAGAAGGCGGGAGAAATACCTTATACACTCCCCCTTTTAAAGGGTGACTGGGGATTAGGAGATCCAGTCGCCAAATCCTGGTAAAGGAGAATCATCATCGATCATCCTTTTAGTTTGGGCGCCTTTGTAGAGACACTAGGTTATTTCGAAGCAGGAGGCATGAAAAATGAACAATGCCCTAGCCGGGACTCGAACCTCTTGAATACGCGCCGAGTATGCTGGCCATTGCACCACGAAGGTATGCTTAAGAAGCCGGGAGAAATGACTTATAATCGTATTTATTTAAAAGAGTGATTAAAAGTTCTTAGAATATAAGAAACAAAATCAAGTGAATCATGTTTTTTCATTTTTTAATATAATTCTTTTCTACAGTAAAATACGTTTCGCGATCGTTATTTAATGTAGTTAATCCATGGTGAAAACTTCATCGTTATCTAAATATCAGACACTGACAGCATTCATAGCACTATCGTCACGCACAAAATGTATCCCATGAAAATCATTCTTCAGATTTCTAAAAGGAAAAAAATATTTGAAGCTAGATCTAGCTAATATAACGGCGAAGGTACAAATGATATCATGCTGCAGTTATAGTCAAAGAACTTGAATATGAGAGTAACACTATAACAAAAAGCTTGAACACTGAAGTTCTTTATTACAGCAGCCATTGTCTTAGCAGAGGTGTGCGGCAGCACATTGTTATGTTGATAAAGAATCCCCTTCTACATCCTTCCTTTCAGCCGCTCTACCTTTCAGCCACATCCTTCCTTTCAGCCACAGGCTAGCAGTGTGCCGCAATTAATAAACGATAATTTTTAATTTCACTTGCGCATATCTGATGTTTGCAAAAATTTCTCTGAGCAATTATTTTGGTAAAAATAAGCAGATATAAGATAATAAAACTCGGGGCTTAGCTGTTCACAGAACTTAAAATAATCGGCACAATATTATTTTAATTTTGCCTTAATACTGTTTTGGTAAGTAGAAGCATGGCTTGGTAAAACGTAGAGAGGGTTAAGATGTATCTCATAACACACGGACAGCATTTCCTGGAAATTAGTTTGAACGCAAGTACTTATCGGATTCTTTTCCCGAAAATTGAGAGAAAGCTGCTTTTAATTCTGGTTTTCGCTGAAGCCAACCCATCAGAAGCAAAAAAGGAAAGCAAAGTAATCATCAGAAAGCATCAGAAGCAAAGTAAAATCCATAGAAAAAAAGGCTTCTTTGAAATTTTGCGTTCAGCGAAGTGCTGAGGGATATGCTGTCTGGTATGATAACCCCTTTAAGAATACCCTTGAAAGGAACTAAGTATTGGATAGTCTGACTGAGGATCTCGTCGTACCCAACGAAATAGAAGTTTACGTTTCTATCAGTGAACTTTCATACAATTTATTACTACAAGACAGTCGGACTTGGAGTATAAAGAGAACATTCTTATATCGAATAGATAGGCCGGAATTTCTCTAAAATGAGCCAAAGATATCCACACTCTCCAAACTTTTGTAGTACAGTTATCTTCCAGAAAATACTGCATATACTGGGCGATATTTTCTGAAATGAAAAATATCCTTCCTGATCGGTGGATAGATTAGTTAGTGCATTACTGAGCCCGCTATCAAATGTCGAAAGGGCATGGATGTTTAAAAGTATAGTGTTTGTGCAACTTTAAATAATTTAAATATTTGCAAGATGAAAGTCTTCTGGAATGATTCGGTGGCTAGGGAAGAGGAGTGGCAGGCCCTCGGAACTGCCCCTTCGGGGTGTTCTCCACCAAAATGAGGGTAGAACTGCACTAGTAGAGTAGTGAGACTACACCTCAGTCAGTAAATGACTACACCTACTGAGTGAGGTGTAGTCTATTAGTAAACTATCGCAGCCTATTAGTAAAGTATCCCACCTTCTTCTTCCCTGCATTCTTAGTGAACAGTATGAGCATAAAAGAAGTCGAAGTCATACTGAGAAAACAAAAGCTATGTTATTCAATGAGAGAAAGCTGCTGTGATAAATTTTAGTACAAGGTGTTGAAAGACTCAAATTTGCTACGGAAGATAACTTAAATAGAGAAATATTTATTATACTATCCTGGTGAAATAAATTTCAATTTTGAGTGTACTTACATTTTCGTCTAATTTCTCTTATAGATAAACGATATATTCAACATGTTTAGGTTATAAAACATTTTCTCTTTTCTTTCTTTGTCACGGTAACGCAGAAGACATAAATTGAGGAATGTTTCAAAAATAATGCATCAGTAGAAAATTATTAAAAGAGATGTTTGAAAAGTAAAGGGAGGAATTTTTCCTTTTAAAAATAGGTGTAAATTTTTTTAATAACAAACTTATGAGATAAATTTGTTTCTGTGGATTAGGAATTAAGAATGAATTATTTTCCTAAATCTTATTGCGTGATATTCGTGGCCTAAAAGATTGTAAAAATAATTGTCCAAAACAGGAAGTGGGCACTAAAATGTTTCACTCTAGACGATGTTATTGGCATCAGTATTACCACACCTTTCCTGTTTACTGCTGAATTAAGTTCAATATTTCCGCGCTTCAAAGCCTCGATTCAATGGAAATATTGATAACGTCTCGCTATCATAAAACAATATTAACGTCTGACACGTGTCGGCACAACACGTTTCGTTTTTTGCAAAATCCCTTCGAAAATTGGTTTGTGATATATTCAGTTAATGTATAAAAAATATTACAGTCTGAAGATCTCAGATTTTATTCTAATACCTAAAAAAAAAAAACGCAATTTACCATTAAAGATTTAAAATTTATTTAAAAGAATAAAGCATTCATAAAAAATTTTAAAAAAGATTCCGCTTTAGTAATGTAATGCAAGGTATTAAAAGTACCTTTCATTAATTAAAACAATACTAAAATTAATTTAGAAATCAAACAATAAAAATCAGAGTTATATATATAAATTTTCACAGGATTAGTTTGGATGGTTTTACAGAACCCTTATCTTCAGCTGCTAAATCGCAAATGAAAGAGATAAGATATAGTGATACGATAAGAATGGCTGGACAGGAGTTAAGCTACTGGCGTCATCTATTGATGAAACAAGAAAACTAAAACATAATTTCCTTTAAAGCTGGAAAGCCTTTTAGTTTGTATTATGTATAATAAGGGCCACTAGTAGCCGAGTTGATAAACACATTTGAATCACTTCCAGTTCGGTCTGACCGCAAATTCCACCCAATCCTTTTAGGTCTTGGTCTACAAGGCAAGAGCCTAGGACTCCAAATTTTAGGAGGCAGCAGTCCTTTGACTCCATCAATAAATAAAATCTAATTTATAAATCTAATTTTTCTCTGATAAAAACTTGAAATGAGAGCATTCGAATCTCCTGAAAAGACACTACACTTAGAGAGAAAGACTACCTTCATCGAGCAAAGGCGTTTATGTATTTTACCCTATGTGTAACGAGACCACAAGCCAGTTTCACTTAGAAAGTCATCCGCGAAAACATCACTCGTCTTAGGTAAATATTCTTCGCGTGCCTCGCCACAATGTATAAGAAAAAAACATATTTAATCTACTGGAGGAATTTAAAGATACAGCAACAAAACTAGAATTATTTATTCGTTCTACAGCTATATCCGTTAGAAAAGAATTATGTATTTTATTAGTTGAAAATATGGGCTTTTCTCGAACGTTTGTTAATTTTATTGAAATATTGAGCAGATAAAAGGTAATACAAACTTCTTTGCTCTAAATATGGTCGAATGATAACCCACATTTAAGACAGAATACAGGCTGCTTCATAATTTTTGAGCTAATCTAATGTGAATTTATTTGCGAAATTTACGAGCACAGACAGATTGTTATTAAACTTTAAAATAAATAAAAAAGATAGTAATTATATTCTTGTCACATTGGCTCCCTGGATCGTTTATTATTCTCTCCGAACAGCCTTAGCGGGAATTTTGAAATCATGTGCATAACTTTAGAGAAAAAAAAAATTTAAAAAAAAAAAAAAAAAAAAAACACGGAATAACTTGTGACCCTCATAAACATGTCATATAGTTATGCAAGTCAGAAGTTATTCAAAAAGACAAAAACTTTCATGGCGGTGCCCTGATGTAAAAGTACTCTGCGTAAACAGCTCAGTTTTTTAATTTAAGGAAAGCCAACTGTATAAAAATGTGGATACTTTTCTGCCGGGACACTGCTATACAAAGAAGCAGAATTTTCATTTGCTTTAGTAATCAGAATAGCAGACTAAAATCCTATATGAATATTGATAACCTGGCATAAAAATGCCAGCACGTTGCTTTTTACAAACTATTAGAAACTCTAATTTATTAAGGCGGAAGCACCTTTATTCAAGGGCCTTTCGAAGACTTCTGTCTCTTCAAACAGTAACCAATTTGCCACATTTTATGATTAGGCACCGTCTAACACAGTCTTAAACGTACTCCGAAAGGAACAGATCACATGACGATCCCGCGATCCGAGGGAATACAGAACGCTAGCTGTTAAAAACGGAATCATCAGGTCTATTGCGAAGGATTCAATGTAGCAAGAAGCACTTTGTTGAGGAAATTTGATCGACAGTTTTATGCCATTTCTAACATTCAGATATTTCTTACTTTCCTTTTTTATGGATATAGAATTAATACTTGTTAAATGATGCATAATTAAAACGCATCGAAACTGATTGAAATTTTGAATAAGGATGCATGATTATAATTTTTTCGTTGTTCGTGAAACTAACAGAAGTCGCATAAAACACTTAGAGGTAAAATATACAGAGTTGTCTTTGCATTACAGGCATTACTTGTCTCTCTGGATTCGCAACTTTCGGAACTATTTCAGCCGCTGCTTATTAAACTTACTAGTTAATAAACTCAGTTGCTTTTTACGTAAGTTTCTAGTTCAGGTTTCTAAGTTCAGGTTTCTAGGTACCAATACAAAAACATACTAATCAATAGAGAAACCTCCATCTATTAAATCTCCCCCACTTATTAAACTTGAATAGGCCAAAAGACTGATTTTTCTGTGTCAGAATATCCTCCTATTTGTACCTGTGAAAGCTTTTCGTAGATCATCCATATGGCCAATGGCTTTATCGTTCAGGTATGCAATGCTTCAATAAAACGGGTTTGATTGAAATTTTGATCCCCGTACCCATGAGACACATGGAGGTAAGAAAGGAAGGAGGGGCTAAGCCTGCACTGACAATAATCACTGCCTCAGTCTCCAGATGGGGTGTGTTTTGTTTACGTTCAGAAGCTCCCTTCACATTTCGACACACGACAATTCAATACAAATCGAAAAACGGGATACTTTGTATAATTTAGTGACATTTACCCGAAAATCACATCTTGGTTATTTTTCGATAACTAACAACAGCGATTTTGATTATAAATTTGTTTTATAAAATTCTAAGCTGTTGAACAACGAAAATATAGATTTTATCAAATATGCCATGCTTAAAGAATGAAGAATACCTTACGGTACCTTTAAAACTGTATACGTCTTTCGATACCCTTGATAGAGTATTCCCAACTTTTATTTTATGTTCCAAACCCAAAAATGTTTTAAATAAAATAAATTTTTTTGTCATCCATATATTATTGTAACATGTACTTAAAAAAATTTTTATAGTTCCTCATTTTAAACTCATCACTTTATTTTTATATAACTAAAAAATAATCACTTTCGGTTTACACTTTTTACTTATTCGGGTTAATTAAAAAATAAAATTACCACCAATTGCTGAAATCCTCATCAAAATAAATAAATATACATCCAGATATACCAAGAAGTTAACTTTTCCTTGATTTGTAGCCACACATTTGTGTAAAACTGTACATAATAGTACTGGACAAAAGACGGATACATTTGCGAATTCGACAGAAGTACCATGTGCAGTCAAGATGATTTGATCATGTGAACGTGCCACATCATCAAGACAGCTTATTAAGGATTTGAAAATAGGGTAATCGACGGAGGTGAAAACATTTGTGTATCTTGTCAAAGGAGGACCGAACATGATCATAAATTGAAAACCTGTCGATAAATACGTTTATAAAATTATTTAAGCAAGAATTGTTCGTACCGGAAAGCAATCTGTTAAAAGGTATTGTAAAGCAAATTCTATGCGATGCGTTCTTAAGGAAGTAAAAAAGAAGAGTTTTAGAATATGTATTGTTGAAATTAAGGGTAAAAAAAGAACTGATAAGTATAATTAAAAGAATTATTCCCTTACGTTTAATAATAAGTCAGTTACAAGTTTTAAATTTTCAAAAAATCCTTTTTTTTATTCCCTTTCAGAAATATTCAGAGAAAGTTAAGTACTATTTAACATAGTTCATTATCAAAATAAAAGGTGCTGTAATTTGAAATGGACCGAATAGAGCATTAATTATAAATTGAGTTAGATTTTTCGATTTAAAAGATGCCTCGGAAGCTAAAAAATCATGTCATATTTGAAAAAGTATTTTAGGCAGAAGCCCTATAAATAGAAAAGAAATAATGCATAATTTTAATATTAATAATACAATAAAATTTTATCTTAATTTTTGTAATCCTTAACCGAATAAAATCGAATTACCTTAAATTTTTTTCCTAATGTAATTAAAGAAAACTCGTGAAAATGTTTCATTCAAATTAAACCGTTCTGAGAAAACTGTTCTGTGAAAAGTATAGCATTCAATTCAATTCAGAATGAAATGTTGTTTAAAAATGTATTCTTTTCAGATACTTAGAACTCTGAAATATTGTAGAAAAAAATATGTACATTTATATGCATATTTGTGACATAATTACAAAATATTTACATCCGGTCATGTCAAAACCCATTGATCTTAGTGGTAAATAACTGAATGTTTTGGTCACCACGCAGGGATCGTCAGTGCTTCAAAGCATTGTATGGGAAAAACCGGTTAGGGGCCTCTCCTTCTTACTTCCTACCTCCATGGTTATTACAGTCCTTTGTTCACAATGTATTTCAGAGCAGGGGAATTTTCTAAAGGTTAACAAAAGCAATCCTCTATAGTAGAAGCACTGAAAATGAGTGACAGTTCCTCCTCAAATACCAAGTGAGAGGAGGTGGAAGTGAAACGTCTGTGTTCTATCCTTTAAGATTTCTATATTCAGAATCTTCATTATCGTACAAGTCTTTGAACAAGCAAAAGTCGTAAGGGTCTTTGAATGGAAAGTAAATAGTAATTGCATAAAAAAAAAAAAAAAAAAAAAAAAAACTGGGAAAACATTGGAAATATTTGCAGTCATGAAGTACTAGATTAACTTGATGGACGAAGTGAAGTCTCTGCCGGCTAGAAACGTGAATTTTGAAATTGTATAAATTACTAGCCGCTATGCGGCCAGCCTTCGTCTGGCTTTTAAACGTACTGGAAAAATGCCTAAAAGACATACGTGGGACCTATGGCCGCGTAGGTTCTTCCAACTTTTTTCTCTTTGTTAAGAATCCAACCCTCCTTTGTATACGGCCCTGATGTATCTCCAGAAAAACATATACATCTTGAATTTTTAGCAAATTAATTGCATGAGATGTGCATTAAACATTTGTTAAAGCATAATTTATATCCCCGTTCTTAAGCACCACCATGACAACATAAAAAATTATATAAAAATTCTACAATAAAATTAAAATTTTGTAAACATTTTGTTACTCCATAGTTTGAATGATCCTTTTTCTGAAATTTTGAATGTTATGATACTTTAGGTAATCTTCTGAGGAAATGTGTCAGCAGTCACATCGCAGCCATTTAACTTGTATAAAGTATTACAATGAAATAAGCAGTATCCCTTGATACAAATGTTAATTATCCTAATAAAGTAATTAAACAATTTACCGCTGCAAAAAGAAACAACTTTTTAATTTCTTAACTTTTCAGTCTCTTAAAAACAGTAACATAAGAAATACGATGAAAAATTGTTGCCAAACCGAAATTTTTAAAAGAATGAAACTATTCAAAATGATGCAATTTCATCAAAAATCTATCAACAACAATAAGAAAGGAAAATTGTTGTCAAAACTACATTTTATAATATCTGAGATGTGAGAAGTGTATTCGGAAGCTTCATTTAAAAAATCTTAAAAAAATACAAAATATTATTATTTTTCCAAAATTCTTTTTTTAAAAGGAGTCGAAAGGATTAAAGTTCAACGTGTCCAAAAATCAAAGGAAAATAAACAGCACATTTTTTAAAATAATTTTTTTTTTAAAAAAAAATTCCGTTGAAAAGATGTTAAGCTCACCTTTCTAAATAAATTCGTATTTAATCGATTTATTGAAATACGAAATTTATTTTAAGTTCGTAAAATAGCTAAGTGTCTACGCTTCACGACGATGTAAAAATGAAATGTATAGAGTGAAATCTCGCTTTCCTATAGCCCATTATGTCTCAAAATGACGCGATTTGGTCACAAAACATAAAATAAAAAAAATTCTAATTCGAATTTCGAAAAAATCGCTTCAAGGTGCACTGGCTCTTGTGTAGATACACCTATGTACCAAATGTCGTGGCCCTGGGTCTATTAGCTTACTCGCAACACGAACGAAAGACACACATACACACACACACACAGACTCTTTGTTTTATTATATGTAGAGAAGATTAGAAGAATTGTTCTTTAAATTTGTTGTGTGTTTAGTTTATAACGAGTAGAAAATGCCTAAGCAAAAAGATTTAAGTCTGAAAGAAAAGGATAAATCGTTAAAAGATCTTGATGTCTTGATACGTACAGCCCTTATCACAAAGGGGAAAAAAAGCATTTAAACTGAGAATTTCCCAAACAGCATTGTGCAATTTTCTAAAACAAAGAAGTATAATTGACGAAGGACTAATAAAAAGTGAAATGGTTCAAGGAAGCGCTAAAAAGAGAGAAAATTGAGAGACGTTGAAATTGCTTAACATATATGACTCATGAGTTGGAAAAAGAGGAATCTAACATTATTCATCAGAAATGGCGTGGTGAGAAGAAGGAAGCGAATGATCATATAGCTGATAACTGTATAAAACCCGTTTCACTTGGGCTACTAAGTGAATATTACAAGCCATAGGAAATTCATAATAGAGATGAAATTGGACAGCTTTACAGAAGATTGCCAAAACACATATTAATATTTAAAAGCAAAACAGCAGTCGGTTTCAAAAATTGGAGGAGTAAGTTGCTGTGCTATTGACGTATAATATGGATTCAACAATTAAGACGACAATGCTGGTTATTAATACAAGCAGAAAACCTCGATATTTGAAAAGTCGTTAAGAATTTACTTCTAACTTGCTATAGCTACAAGTCCTCATGGATGAAAAATAGTATAGGGTGTCCTCAAGGTCAGAGGACAACTTTAATTTAAAATGTGTTTTCTCTCTCCTTTCCGCATGCCTTCATTGTGTAATCGGAAGCATACTCGTCTGATTTTCGATAGATCTAGGGTTCGAATCCTAGCTGCGTGAAATGTTAGATTTCGTAATCTTTACAAAACTAATTTTTTGTAGGCAAAACATGAATATTTGCGTTATTTAAAACATTTTATAAAGGGAACGTGCTGGTGTACTATCAACGGTTACGAAAATAAAGGTCGCATAAAAACCGTTAAAGTGCTGTATAATCGCAACTTCTTAATTTGCATTTCTATAGTTTTAAAGTATTTAGGATGACCTAAAACACATTTTTCTCTCAGCTCATAAATTTCTTCCAAGAGAACCGGCGTAACAACTTTATGAAATTTATGATCTGTCTTTCATAATCCCTTGAGAATACAATGTGCGAGGGAGATAGCTTAAGCCGCTTGCGTTACCTAATATAAGTTAGCCACAATGGCAAATGGATACAGCGAAGTTCTTTCATGAAGGAGATACGTAATATGCCCCAGAGGTAGATTTTTTTCCTTCTTTCTCTCTTTTTACTCTCCCCACCCCGCTTATTTTATTTTATTTTTAAACTTTAGAAATGTTTTTATCTGCATTTTTAGCCCCAGTTGTGGCAACAGGACATTTATCTTAGACGCCATCCAGCAACTATTGCTCCTTCTCAAGATACTATTAAAGTAATATAGTGCTTAATTAACTGTCGACTCTTAAGCAATATATAAACTTCTTAATAATTTAGATCTTTATTTTGCTTTTCAATATTATTTCTAACGGATGTAACTTAATACTTTATTTCATATGATTTATGATACAAATAACTATTAATTTTAATAAACATTTGTATTTTTATTGTAATGAATAAAAGATGTTTCTGATGCATATATATCATAGCTCGGTACGAAATAATCATTAGCCAGCAGTCTAAGTATGACTTTTTATATTGTTCATTACAGTAGTCCAACCATAGACCGTTTTGATCTTGACAGGTTAATAAGAATGACCGAAAATCCCTGTTAACGGTATTTAATTTATATTTCGGCTTCATCCTGCATACTGTTTCTGGCTTCTGATATTTTTATATTGCTAACAATGACGTATATAAAATAAGCGCTCTTTTATAAATGTGTATTCAGTTATGACTCAAATAAAAATATGATTAAATTTTTTACTTATATTATGTCGGTGCTGCCATAAGCTCGTTATTTTAGGCAACAGATAAACATTTGCTGTGTTAGCTACATGTGAAATAGATAATAGCGGTAGAAATATCTTTTATTATTTGCTATACAGGAACAGATCTTCGTGAAAGTATTTTTTAGGCACATTATAAATCACATAAATTCACGTTTTATAAAGTACAACAATTTGAGATATTATTTAAAGTATTAAGTTAAAAATTCGGATTTTTAAGATTTGAACCCTGGGCTTGCATACGTGCATAATTTTCAAGTCGCTAAGAAGTGTACGTACTGCTTTGATTTTGTAAGGTAAATTTAAGGTTTTATGTCACATGGAATGTAACATCTTCAAGGCCGACAGTTTGCCAGGCTATGTGGATGATAAGGATCGTATTTAATCCTTCCTGGTAACACTTGTCAGGCTGGTAACATGAAGCGAAAGAAAAGCAAATTAAACCATTGCCATTTATAAAAGCAGTAAAACAATTCCTCTTTGAAGTGACACTCAAAAAATACTGGCGTGTGTTTTATTAGATGCACATTGGTAAAATTAAGGCATTAGCAAAACTAAGGAAGTATTACTAATTACACTATCAATTCCCAAGCGGCTGAACGCTAGATCAAATGCCTGTGAACGGGCTGACTGCATTGAAATTTTTTAGGTTTTGCCCATGTGAAATATGAATGCAAACAAACTCTCAATACGTATATTCCTTTCCTTGGACAGATAACCCTCGTATTCTTAGCCTCAATCAATTAATTTAAGTAATCTGCCATCCTTAGAAAAGGTAATGTTAAAAGACAAGCGCTGAAGTACTATTTTAATTTTGTGTGAAATGAGAACAGAATCATTGCGGTACCGATCGCTTGTTAAAATCCCTTTCGTTGAAAAGTATTTGAGTTTATTAAGCGGCTGAGTTTAATGGACGGCAGTCTGTATATTACAAATCATGATATCAGTTTAACAGTTTTCAAATAAAGTAATAACTAACAAATAAATCGTTCGTTAATCCCAAAATAATAATTAAAAAGTAATACTAAAATTAAACTATTTGAGCAATTTAAAAAATTTTTATAGTTACGTTCTTAATAAAATTTTCCGTCTTACAAACAACTATACTACGGTTTTATTTCATATTGTTTAACAACATCTTTTCAACTGCATTCTCAATTTCGTGAAACTGTTAACAGCTATTTTGATCAGCACCTTGTACTTGAAGAATTTTTCTTAGAATTTGCAGTGCTTTTCTAGGTTCGATTGATGATGGCATGTCATTCCTTTTTTCTCTAGCGCTTTCGCGGTCAGTTTCTGCAGTTCTTTTAACACTTTCATAATCAGATTTCATACACGTCGTCTCAATATTGCTGTGAATTGACGGAACATATTCTAAAAATTAAGCTTCAGAATTTCTCTCACTGATGCCTGAAACAAGCTATAGTCAACAGTTCCTCTGAAGCTTCTACACAAAAGTCATATTTCTAAAAAGAGTTTTCAGTTATTTTAAGTGATTAACCTCTGCATTCATTACAACATGCGTGGCTTCTAGTAAGGTATCGACTTACTTATCTCCTTCGAAAAAGTCGCATTTTCACAAAACTCAGTTCCTTTCATCGTTGGCTGAACATTTTTCTGTAATGATATTTGAAAAGCTTTTAGAATACTGCAAAATTAAAGGTTAAATGGTAGAAGTTGTAACAGGGAAAAAGAAAGACGTTAATGTTTTTCAGAAAGATTCAGAAACAAAGAGATGAGAGGTTGTGTGTTATACTATCTCTCATTTTTCAGTTCATTGTCTCAGTTCAAAAGAAAATCAGTAAGAACATTATTTGTCATCCATGAGTTCTTATTATTGCTATGGTAATTAGAAGTAAATTTTTTATTTATTCCAAGCATCGAGGTTTTCTGTGTCTGTCAATAATGTCTTTCTAATTGTTGTATCCCCGTTACTAATACAGTAATTTACTCCTTCAGTTTCTTAATACAATTGCTGTTTCGCTTTTAAATATTAATGGGGGGTTCTGGTAATGATCTGCAACTCAATCCACTTTCGTGTGGCTTGTATTTATTTAGCAGCTTAAGTAAAGTGTTTTCTATCCAGTTAGTTGCATAATGATCTGCTTCTTCCTATTCACCACGCAGTTTTTGATGGACTATGATGGAATTCATTTTCTCCAACATTTGAGTCACATTTCAGTTGATAAAGAATTCTTTCCTAGCATTTAGAGAAAAAGTGAAAAGAGCGCTAGCAAAAAAAAAGCATTTTTTAGCTTAAAAGTTAAACCCATACCAGAAAAGCAATTTCAACTTCTCTCGATTTGCTAGCTTTTTCGCACTTTTTTTTTTTGACAATATTAGCATTACTTTATTAGTTCTTCATTAATTATAATTTCTTATTTAAATAAACACACATTTTTGGGGAAATTCCCAGTTTAAATGTAGTTTCCAAGAACATAAAAAATCTTTTAACAATTTGTTCCCCCTTTTTTTTTTCAAGCTTAAATCTTTTTTCTTGGTATTTCGACGTGTTACCAAGTTAAGCATACAACAAATTTTAAAAAATGCATCCTCCAATGATTTGTTGAAATTTCAGAATTTGTGTTTCTAGTCAGCAGAAAGATTGCACTTTGTCTGTTTAATCGATCTGTCTCTTTATGATTTCAAGCATGACTGATGCTTTCCTTGTTTTTCCATCAGCTTAGAAGCTTAGTAGCGTTTCATGAACTTTTTAACATAGGATTACTTTTCTCCATAATGGTTTGACAGAAAAGCAAAAATTAAGGCGCTCCTTGAGGTGTGCGTGAATGCCTATATCTTTGAAACTACAAATGTTACAATCAGTCTAAATACATCATTAGATAGATGCAAGAACACATTAACAAACACACATACATACACACACACACACACAAAATGGGCAAAGGGTATACGCATACTAACCCATCAAAAATCGTGACATTTTGGGAAAGTCAAAGCTTCGGGCGCATGCGCGACCGCGTGTGAGTGGCAAGGTCGTCTGGGACACAGTCGCGCGCAGACAATTAGTGTGTTCGAGCGGTGTTTGCTTTATTTTATTTCCTTTCCCCAAGCTAGTGGTGTTGCGAATCAGAGAAATTTGAAGAGTGTAGCAGATTGCGTACCAATAGAATTTACTGTTAAGCAGCGTAAAAGAATACGGGATTCAGAACAGAGGGCTGTTTGATGTAATTGTGAACGGACAGTCAAGATTTATTCTAGCATCCGTATATATTCATCCAATTGTTAATTCAGGAGATTTGAAGGTGTTCTTGTTTAGAGCATTGATGAAATATTCTGAGACTACTTTATTGGTCGAAGAAAAGTTTACTGTAGGTACAGATGTTCCTGTTATTATGAAGGAAGATTTCAATGTAGACGTCAAACGAAATGAAAAGGCATTTGATTTTATGAAACGTATTTTAATCACAATATGGTGTTAAGTAACTATCCAAGTACATTTGGCAATACATTTATAAAATTAACATTTAGTAGGAATGAAACTGTACACATTTTAAATTATGTATCTTATTTTTTATAAAATCGGCAAATTTTACAAAGGGTCATTTTGAATGAATAAATGCAATACATAAAAAATAAAATGAAACGTATATCTGTGTAAAGTCTGTGTTTTATTTGTTCTATAACATATCCTTACATTTTCATTAGTAATTCTACGCATCTGAACATTAGCGATTCTTTAAATTAAAAGAGAGACCGTCAGTTTTTTTACAACCCTGTTTGAACATAATGTGTCAATCCCAAAGAGAAGATTTTGAATATGGAAATCAGAAAAAATAGGATACAGAAGTTGCCTTCCACCTCCTATACGTTCGTATTCCAGCAGGAACCCTCACTCATTTACAGTGTCTCTAGAGAATTGTTTTTGCTAACCTTAAGATTAGACAATTCTGTCATTTTAAATGTTACTGCGGACAAAGAACTCTTAAAACATTGTATCAGAGATGCAGGGACCGAGGGTAGGAAATTTTCGGTCAAACTCTCTTTATAATAAAGCTTTGGTAGATTCAAATAACATATTCTAGCATAGAATGAATCTTTTGTCCATCTCAGTTTAATAAGTGGCGGAAATGAATTTAATAAACGGCAGTTTGCCTATTCATTAGTACGCATTTGTTTCGGTTCTTGGAAATCTGAACGTAATAAGTGAATTTATTAACCAGTGAATTTAATAAGCAGCGAGTACTATATTATTATAATTTTACACAGAAAAACAGTTCTCCTTCATATTATTTTAGGTAAGAATAAGAGTAAAAATAAAAAATATGATTTAAATAATTATTTTTAATTTTTAGCTTTGCTGTCTGCATACTATTAAAAAATTTTTCGTATGCTGACTTTTGCTCGCCGAACTCTTAGAGGAATTGCTTGGATTCACAAAACTCCGCAGAAAAGAGACAAGACCACTAATGCAGATGTTAGTAATACTTATGATTAATATTTTATCACGCTGATGAGCAATGCTCTGCTAAAATATGAAATAAAAATGAAAGATCTTGTTGCTTTTGGAGAGACAAAAACAATTTTTTTTGGCATCGGATTGAATTTCAATTCGGATGTGTTCAGAATAGAATGTAAGTACCTGATAAACAAAAAGCGGGGGGGGGGGGGATTTAGCATTTGCTTTGTCGATGCAACCCTTAAGACCTAACAGCCATCAAGAACATTGAACACGATATCCGATTTCCTCTTTTTTTTTGTGAAGTAATTTATATGTCATATTATCAAAGAAGAAACCTGGAATCAGTTCTGGATTCTTTGAAAATGAAATTTGTTCCTTTCATTGGTCGCTCTAGGGCATATATTTCGAAACGAACTATAGACACTTTCACAAAACCGACCGATTTTACCTACAATAGCAACGAATACCAGTTCATATCATTTGCAACGGCGACCCATTTAAAACCCAGACGTGTCTTCCCTCCGGTCCGCAACAAATTCGAACGCTATCCGATTTGCCGGGAAGGAAACATTTTTAAATGCTGTACACTTTCTTCGCTTCTAAATACTAGAAAAAACCTCGGAGAGTACAGAGCGACCTCTGGTGCAATGTAGCTGCATTGAAATTTGTGCGGCTTGTATAATAGTTGTAGCCCTTTTCTTGGCTTCAAGTTGGAGGATTCACTATTTGCATCCTTAAAAATCATCAAATTATTTAGATATTATTTTGTACAGCGAATGCACTCCATTTGGATTATGTTCTCGCATATGTATAATATACTAAAATATGCATATTAGTGACATAAGAATAAAAGCTACCTCGAGAAGCTATAACTGATTCCCGTAGTTCACCGTAACAAAGTGATTACCGTGATAAAATTAGTTGCAGGAATGGGTTAAGCAGTAGTTACTGTACGTTGCCTGTGTCTCGTATAAAATTCACATTTTGCATGAACCATTACAGCAAATAAAATACATGAAACAGAATTCAGAAATTTCAAAAGCCGCAACTAGGTTATAGATCATTTTAAAAGTAGTAAAACGTTTTTTCAAAAGATAAATATTCCAATCAAATGTTAATAAGGATTTTACTTTTCTTTTTTTAAATTAGTTTGCTTATTTATATATATGAGTGAATTTTTCTCATTCTCTGCAGTTACGTGACAAAGTTTCCATGGTATGAAAATCTTAAGTTTTCCTGCAATATTTGGAACATTTTCCTCAGAAAACGAATCAAGCATTTTCTTCTGACTTTAATTGTCAAATGGTTTTAAAAGGCATAAGTCAAAATAAAAAGACAACATAGTGTTATCTATATAAAAAAGTAAACTTCTCATGGGAAGGAATTAGATAATAGAATTAGATAAACAGAATCAGCGATTTTTCTGCAATCTTGTCGTTTCTGCAATGTAAGGGATAAAAACATGTCACGGGAACGACGGAGAAACTGATATCGAAATACGGAAACTGCTTTAAAATAAACTGTTTGCTTATCAGGGTTTTACACAAAAAATAATAATTTATTTTCTTCGATAGATGATGACATTAGGACTAACATATTATGATGACTGATTATAGATGACTGGCATTCGGACTATCATACAGTGATTAAACTTCAAATTATTGAATCAAGATGAGAATTAGAAGTCCCCCCCTTCGCAATACAAATCACAGCTATACATATTCATTATGTTGCTCAGCTCCACTATAACTTACGCAGATTATAGACGTATACATTCTTAACATATGCATATTCCTGATGTGCTGATGATACGTCTTTACTTCTATTCTTGTAGAGCACTACTAAATTTAAAAACAACATCGTCATGTATAAGTCACAGAAATAGGAAGATATCCTGAAAAGTCAGAGCCATTTCATTGCTGTTCTTGGAAGAACATTTCTTCACCATGTAAATAGTGTACACAGCAATTTCTGTATACTTTGCATTATGTATATACCGTCTTTTTCTGAAAATAAGATATCCTCCGAAAATAAGCCCTATCGTGATTTTCGGAACTTTTTGTAAAATAAGACATCCTCCGAAAATAAGCCCTATCGTGATTTTTGGAACTTTTTGTAAAATAAGACATCCCCCGAAAATAATCCCTAGTTAAAATAATGTGACAAAAAGAATTCGTTAAAAAATGCTGTTGATTTATTAAGTAATAATATGTTTAGCTTTCCTAATACTCGTATTTCAGAGAAATGTTTGAAACAAAATACTCCCAGAAATTAATTGTTTACCTCTACAGTTCGTTTCAAATTAATTCTTGGAATTTATCTTAAAAATACAACATAAGGCAGCAGTGTACATTGAGCGACAGTGCAGATATATAACGTTCATTCATTTCAGTCTTGTAAGTCTGGTTATTTCCTCATACGCAATTTTATTTAAAGTGAATAATTTTTAACCCCAGTTAAAATGAGTACAAAACGAAAGAGCTATTCCGTCGAGTACAAAAAGGGAATCGTGGAAGACTCCAGGGGTGTAAATCTTGTAAGCATTCTGTAAAGAGAAGATACTGGATCTCCGTATGGTTCGTAAATGGCGTGCAGACTACGATTACCTGTGTCAACTGGTGGACCACGGAAATGAGAAAAAACGCAGAGTTGGATCAGGTCGGCAGCCGTTATTTTCTGAGTTGGAAGATTGCATCTGGGAATGGATTGCAGGCAGGAGAGCAATGGCTTTGATTGTGTGCAGGGCTGATATTCAAAAATTTGCTCTTGAAACAGGAATTGAATTTGATATATCCCCAGAAGAATTTAAAGCATCGTCACACTGGTTGGACAACTTCCTTAAACGATATGAACTGTCTCTAGGAGATCAACATCATTGTTTAAGCTGGAAGACAATGAAGTTGTTAAGCTTGCTCTTGCGTTTAAGCTTTTTGTTGATGGCATCGACTTTTCGAAATACCAACTCTCCAACATGATTGCTATGGATGAGACCGCGGTATTCCTAGGCCGAGGAGCTGAACGACAGTTTACCACAAGGCTTCTTCGTCAATTTACGTTTCTTCTAACGGTTACGATAGTGCACGTGTTACCTGTATTTTGGCTATTCGTCTAGATGGCAAGAAAGTATCGCCATTTTTAATCACTAAAGGTAAAAAAGACCAGATTCAACGTGTTTCAGGAACTTATGTCATTGAAAGTGAAAACGCCTGGTGCACCCAAGCAGTTATAAGAAAGTGGTTTGCTTTTATGCTGCCACCACTGTTGAGGGGTCAGAATAGAGGTTTACTAGTTTAAGATTCAGCCAGTACTCACCGCCCTAAAGACATGAAAAACTTTCTTGCTGAGAGGAAGATTGATCAAATAATGATTCCGGCAGGAATGACTGGTTACCTCCAGACACTTGACATTGCAATAAACAAGACATTCAAGGATCATCTGAGGATGGAAATCAATGAATATATTGAAAACAGAACGGTGAGAAATCATCGAGGTAATTTTGTAAAACCAGGCTTACAAGAAGTTGTGAATTGGGTAAAAAATTCATGGGACAAAGTAACTGATAGTGATGTTTCCAATGCACTACGAACAGACTACTTAGACAAGAAGTATTCATTTAACGATATCTTAAGACATTATCGCAAGACATGAGAGATTCGGACCAAATGATTCAACAGGAAATGGATTTGGAAGAAAATCAGAATATAATTCAGAATTTTATTTATGACGATGTTCCAGAAGAAGATGACATGACTGTAATTGAATAAATTTAAATTTCTATATTCTGTGTAAAATAAATATTAAATAAAAATATATAAATATACTTTTATTTTTGCCCTCCTCCGAAAATAAGTCCTAGCGCGTATTTTGGACCAAAAAAGAAAGTAAGACAGTGTCTTATTTTCGGAAAAAGACGGTATATATTTTCAATTAGTGCAGTAGTTTGCAAGCCACGCCCCTAAGAACATTAGATTCGCTGCTTTAGGCCACGTGACCAGCTCAACAATGCCTGACCACGGCCCTTTCTACAGCTCCACCCAGACTTGGCATTTTCTCGCAGAAAGCCATGGTCTTCTAAGTTTTTTCCATCTCAGTTTATACCTCATCTGGAGAATTTCATCTACGGACTTTCTCAGGCCTCAAGCCCAATTCGGGATTCACTCAGGAATCTGGAAAGAGCACGGATAGGAATTCCCCGCTGCATGCCAGAATAATAACCAATAGTAACCAAGTATGATGCTTCCTTTCGGGAATTTTATGTGATGATAGTTTGTTACGTGATGCGCCCTTGTGGCATTATTATTACTGAGGTGGACAACTGTTTTCCTATACGGTATTTCGGCCATATATCATCAATCAGTTACAGGAAGACATGCGACAAAAATATGTCAAAATTAAAGTGTTATTTTTCCCATATTCTGCCATCTTTGCAGCACTGTTGGCAAACTGCCACACCTCCATTCTAGCTAATAATCCAAGCCGTAATAGAGGATTATCGTGACGCTATCTTAATTATTCGTGCGGCAGGTAACTAATTTGTTAAGACTTATGTAATACACAGAACAGAATACTGTGGAACAGTAAAATTAGTGGTTAAATTCATTTCCAACAGAGCTACATCGAAATAATTATAATTTATCATGAAAATTAATATTTTTCTTTCTGGCATCGAAATTTCTATTCATGTTCTTTATCTAATTAATAAATTTCAGCTTCAGATGTCTTTCTAAGAAAGTTATAAAATACTTAATGTCTCTATAGTGGCTCCCGAACTAAAAAAGGTGATGGATGATGATTCTCCAACACCAGGTTTTGGCGATTGGGTCCCATAATCCCCAGTCGCCCTTTACAAAGGTGAGTATAAGATTTTTTCCCGCCTTCTTAGCATGCCTTTGTGGTGTAATGGTCAGCACGCTCGGCGCGCATTCGAGAGATCAGTGGTTCGAGTTCCGGAGAGAGCATTGCTCATTTTTCACCTCTTCTACTTTCAAAAAATACTTCATGCCTCTAGAAAGCTGTTAATATCTGCAGTTATAATACAAGCCAAGAAATAAAACTTCATTGTTGGAGTACATGGAAACTTATTAGGTGTTTGAGAGGAATAGATTTTGGGTTTACAGACGCGATAGTTAACTGTTGCTATAGAATGATCAGTTTCCTAAGAATTTCTTCTTAAAAGGTGTCTGCAATGATATCATGTAACTTGCTTTAACAGGAGTCTTACATGTTTAAGATCTTGAACTATATATGTTATTTTCAACTTTCAACATTCATGCTGTCATTTCCTTTTAGTAAAGAGCATTTTAAAAAGGACGCTAACAACATTATTTCTCATAGCAGCTTAAGTCGTCTTAATATTACTATCTGAATAGTTCTGTGTGCTGATTCAAGAAAACTTCGCGTTTCTGGAAGTTAGAGCATAGTACTTCTTGGACGAGGCCTGGTTATCAGCTAGCTCAATAAATTATTGCTCTACGGCACTTAGATTTTAGAGAGCTACCAGTACAACTTGCAATCCTTCATAGCTATGTTTCTTCTTTGTAAAAATGAAGAAAGTACCGTACCTAGGGCTCCAGGATCTTTTAATAATGCTTTCTTGTGAGAAATTCGTTGCTAGGCAAGTGAGAATTTTCGTTGAAAGCCACGTTAAACTCACCGGAAGCTATCGCTTTTACAGAGAATACCTGATGTATTTTAGGATTTAATTATTTGTTTTCCGGTTAATTTATAAACAATGGAAGTGCGAAAAAATGTTGCCATGATTGCAGAGTATATTGTGCTCTGCAAATCATCTGATAATAAACTCTGCAGTTTTGAAAATCTGCTGCCCAGTAGATACTTGACAACGTAATTAATTTCCGTTAAGTTTATATATATATAATTTCAGTTTATGCATGATTATTTTAAACCGTGAAATGCGGATACGTCTTTTCAAATTCGCCTCCCAGCATGCAATTAATTGAAGACGGGAGTATGACGTCTTTTACTCGTTAAGTATGACGTTCCTTGCTTAATCTCATCACAGTATTTTTTCGATAACAATTTTCTCATTATTCTCCATTTAAAAATGCAGAAGGAAGGGGCAAATGAATGGGGAAAAATGAATAAATAGTTTGCTGAAGTTAAACGGGTTTTGTCTCTAAAATGTGATATGCCATAGATCAGCAATAAACGAAGCTAAAGTATTTTTCTGCAGCACAAGGTTACTTTGAAGCCTGCTTTGATTGGTTTATCATCCTGTTGCCTAAACACATTCCCCTTACGTCTGAAGTAATGTCACTTTCTCGTGTTTTCAAAAACAAATAAGAAGAGATAATTTGTAATAGCAAACATTATACTAAAACAATATCCGAAATTAAGAATACAGGAATAGGTTTTGAGTAGCGATTTTGTACCTGCTAATAATAATGTTCGTGGTCGTACGATAACCGTGATGTTTCAAACTGAGGTACAACCTGCATTCGGGACATGCACTCGAAAAAGTACGCGAGAAATATTTAAGAAGAATCGGAAATGGGTCAACAGAGACAGTTTCAGAGAAAAAATCGAAATTTTAGACAAATGGTTGTCAAAGTGGGAGTGTAGAAATACCGTACTTACCGACCTATAATGCACAGTGTGATTTATAAGGTTAGAATTTACTAAAAATACTTGGATCAGACAGAAAAGGATCAAAGTACGTATTTTAATGATAACACTTTATACAACGAGAACGGAACTGTTACATTAAAAGATTAACAAATATATCAACGTTTTTTCATAGCAGAATCCCAGAAATACATTATTACTGCTGTTAAAATCACACACGAAGTTTTTTTCGCTTTGGTTGTCTCTGTGACTGGATTTGTCATTTTCCTCATACACAATGTTAGCTTCACTTCTGTCCAGGGCGCCTCACATGAAGTTCGAATCACGGGAGGGCATTGTACATTTTCCAGTTTCCTGATTTCGAAAAAATTCTGATGACTCTATAACTTTATGAGAGTGTCGCTTTTAATTTTCTACCAGGACCCTTTTTCACCCGCTCACAAACACTAGAAACTGACGGCCGTTTCATTCTACCCATCAGTGTGACGTCATGAGTTGACACCTTAGTCCACTTTATCCTCTCTTCATGCATAAATCTCTTGAATGGTTTATTGAATGAAACGTCCAGAGGCTGCATTTTAGAAAGGATTTCTTCAGAAGTCCCCAACTGGACGGCTGTACCACACCTTTTGTAACTATAGCTTCATACCCTCTCCATCCATCCATGCTTTGGGATGAACATGAATATAAATTCCATGTCGAATTTTACATCTTAGGCAGCGTTTTTCGTTTAAAGAATAACAAAGGAGGGTGTTTTAAACCGTCAGCATAATACGCAAGAACAACAGTATAGCGTTGTTACCAGAAATCTTAGCATTTTACCGTCTTAGTAATTTTAACGTCGACTGTTCTATTTGATGGCACGTAAAACGTCAAGGGTAGCTCACCCATTTTTCCTATTTGTCCTATCTCAAAACACGTCTTTCTCAAGTTTATGGTGCATTTGTGGAATTCTATAATCTTTCTTTCGTATTCAAGTGGACGTTTTCGTGCTAATGTAGTGCTGGTACGTATGCACGAACCATTTCTCGTCATCATTCTCTCACGGCATGACGTTATCTCAGAAAAATCAACAATAGACATATTTTTCGCTAATTTTCCCGCTTCAATTAAAGTCATTTTTGTTGAAGCAATAATCCTGTTTTTTTCCCCTTAATAACCTTTTATAACTGAAATAATCCCACGGACATCGACCTCTACCTGTAATAATAATACTTAGTATTATTATTACAGTTCATTATAACATTGTGTTCCGAGTACTTATGGTTATGTCATTATGTTTATATTGTTACGAATTTCACATTTATTTGGCTATTTATTTAGAATTGTAATTAGATTTGCTTCATGTTACCTTAGCAACGCAGACGATTTTTGAAGAGAAAGCTACGTCAAAAAAAAATAACTATAAAAATAAAAGAGCGCGTGCATTTAATGCTTAATAAATAAATATCTCGTAATTACTGTTGCCATCCAGAAAAATCTAGAAAAATCGTGATTGTTCTACTGATAATTAAAAAGCTTATAAAAGCCGAGGTGAAACACCTCATCTCAGTTAGTGAGTTAGTTGTTGTTGTTGCTGTTATACTTGTAGCTGTAAAAAGCGAACTGCTGTTTGTTTACTTAATGCTGTATTGATTGTAGCGATTTCGCTGTGAGATAGAACTATTTTATCTGTTTTGAACTGAGTTTTTGCTAAACGTTTGAGATATTGTGATATTGTGCGAAGATTTGTGAAGAAATATTTCAGCATTTTAATTTATTTCTTGTGGAAAGAATAAATTTTTGTTAACTTTTTTACGACTTGTGCATTCAATATATAACGAACCCGTACGCACGTAACAATTTTTGGTGTCAGAAGTGGGATTTTTGAATGCCATTAACTAGAGCAATGGAAGAACAATTAAGGCAATTCATGGCAGCCTTTGCTGCATTTAAAGAAGAAATTAAAGCTGGCCAAGATTCCGTGAAAGAGGAGATGAAAGCTGTTCAAGAATCTGTTAAAGATGAAATGAATTCTGTTCAAGAAAAGATGGAGAAATCTGTTAAGGAAGAAATGAAAGCTGTTCAAGAATCTGTTAAAGATGAAATGAATTCTGTTCAAGAAAAGATGGAGAAATCTGTTAAGGAAGAAATGAAGGCTGTTCAGGAATCTGTTAAAGATCAGATGAAAACGGTTCAAGAGTTGAAATTGGGTCAAGAATCCGTTAAGGAAGAGATGAGAGCCGTTAAAGCAAGTCAAGAAGAGATGAAAAAGGAAATTACTTGCATAATAGAAAATAAATTTGAGACTATGGAAGGCAGAATAGATGCGGTTGAAAATAAAGTTTCTTCTGTCAAAGAACAAATAGAAGAGAGAGTTTCTGCCGTAGAACAACAAATCGATTACAGAGTTTCTGCTGTGAAAGAACAAATTCAAGAAAGAGTTTCTGCAGTGGAACAACAAATTGATGACAAAGTTTCCGCAGTTGCCAAAGAAGTTGATACTTTAAAGAAATTCGTAGCGACGGCAGGAAGCAATTCGGATACTTTTAAATTCCTAGCCATGCCTGCGCATCCTTCTCTGAAGCTATCGACATATGATGGGAAGACCTCCTGGCAAGTGTATAAGACACAATTTTCTATAGTTGCGGAAGCAAATGGATGGGATTCCCAAGCTAAGGCCTGTCACCTTGCGGCTTCTCTGAGAGCAGACGCAGCGGACATCCTTCAAACTCTTCCCGAAAACAAAAGGCTAGATTTCGAAGCTCTGTCCGGTGCTTTAGAGCTGCGTTTTGGAGAGAAGTGTTTAAAAGATTACAGCAGGCTGCAGTTAAAATCCCGTCAACAGAAGCCTACGGAAACACTCCAGGAGCTCGCCACGGATGTTGAAAGGCTGTCCCACCTCGCCTTTTCGGAGTGCCCGACAGAAACAAGAGAAATCCTGTCCCTGCAATACTTCATCGACGGCATCCGGGATCCTGAAATACAGAAAGCACTGCGAATGGCTGATGTGAAGGACTTAAAAAGTGCTCTGGTGTATGCCATGAAATTCGAGGCAGCACAGCAAGCCACTCGTAGAGACCGCCACCCAATCAGAGCTGCTCACATACAAGAACCAGTGGATCCAATGACTGCTCGCCTAGACGATTTAACCAGAAAGGTGAATGCTTTGACACGGAATACTGGTGACAAGAAACCGTTCGTAAAGTGCTGGAACTGCGGTGCTGAAGGGCACATTCGAAGAAACTGCAGAACACCCCAGGGCACGGATGTTAAGACCGCGCCTCTCAAGAAGGAGGGAAACTAATTCGTGGCCATCTCGCGGGGCGGAGGTTGCCAGATAATGAAAAGCCCCAGTTTAAAGCGCTTCAGATTTCTGCAGTGAGTGGCGGCAATAACGGAATTTTCATCATGGGACAAATCAATGGAATTCCTTGTAACATGACGATCGACACGGGAGCCAATGTTACCATCATTCGAAAAGATTTGGCTCAACAACTCGAAGGTAAACTTATCTGGACGCCGCCCTGCGTTACCCTCCAGACTGTGTCCGGGGAGAAGATCGATATAGAGGGGAAATTAAACGTTAACATCACGTTTGGAAGTGCCACTTACCATCACACGGCCTATGTAGCAGAAATTACAGACCCTTGCATACTCGGATTGGACTTTTTAAGGAAACACAATTTTTCCTTGGACTTTAAAAATAACGAACTGCATTCTGCCTCTGAAGACATAACTTTATTCGAAATTAATGATGAAGGAGTGAAATCTATCCACAAAATAATAGCTCAAGACGATATCACAATACCGGCAAGAACAGAAATTTTACTTCCTGGATCCATAGCCGAAAATAGAAATTTCCGCTACGGCGTCATGGAATATCCCAAGAATTGTAATAGCCCTAAAGGAGTATTAATAGCCTCAGCACTCGTCGACCTATCAGGGACCGTTATCCCGGTGAGAGTTGCCAATGTAACTGATAAGGCGAGGGTTATTAAGAAAGGTGAAGTGGTTGCAGAATGTACCCCAGTAACCAGCGTTGAAAGAAAAAGTAACATCTCAAAACCCGTGTCTTCCGACAACATTATATCGGAGTTACTGCAGAATGCGCAATTAAACGATGAAGAAAAGAATGCTGCCGAGCGTGTTATTAAAGATCTTCAAGATGTTTTCTCCCGTTCGTCTTCTGACGTTGGTCGAACCAGTTTGACTCAACATAGAATCGATACTGGTGATCATCCACCAATCAAGCAACATCCAAGACGTCTGCCGATTGCGAAACAGGAAGAGGTACGAGCACTTTTAAAGGACATGCAAGAAAGCAATGTCATCGAGCCTTCAGCAAGTCCCTGGGCATCTCCCATCGTCCTGGTGAGGAAGAAAGACGGATCAACCAGATTTTGCGTTGATTATCGCCGGTTGAACGAGGTTACGAAGAAAGACAGTTACCCTCTTCCTAGAATTGATGACATTCTGGACACTCTTTCTGGAAGCAAGTGGTTCTCGACACTTGATTTAAAGAGTGGATATTGGCAGGTAGAAATACATCCTGATGACCGAGAAAAGACGGCATTTACTACAGGACAAGGACTTTGGCAGTTCAAGGTGATGCCGTTTGGGCTATGTAATGCGCCGGCTACATTCGAACGTCTAATGGAGACTGTTTTAAAAGGTCTTTCATACGAAGCCTGTCTGATATACCTGGATGACATCATCATCGTCGGGAATAGTTTCGAAGAACATTTGGAAAATCTTAGAAAGGTGCTTCAGAAACTGAAAGAAGCCAATCTGAAGTTGAGTCCCGCTAAATGCAAATTATTCAGACAGGAAGTCACTTATCTCGGACATGTCATCTCTGCTGAAGGTGTGCGCACGGATTCTGAAAAAGTGTCAGCAGTTAAAGACTGGAGACGTCCCGAAAATGTCCACCAGCTGAGAAGCTTTCTAGGACTTTGCACCTACTATAGGAGATTCGTGAAGGATTTTTCTTCCATCGCAAGACCCCTTCACAAGCTGACAGAGAGCAAGCAAAAGTTCGTGTGGACAAAAGAATGTGAGAATGCATTTAAGAACCTGAAGGAAGCCTTAACATCTGCTCCAATCCTGACGTATCCTCAGCTCGACAGACCATTTATTCTCGACACGGATGCGAGTAATGAAAGTGTCGGCGCTGTTTTGTCCCAAGAAATAGAGGGCCAAGAACGTGTAGTAGCTTACTGGAGCAAGTGCCTATCTAAACCGGAGAGGAATTACTGTGTCACCAGGAAAGAGTTGCTCGCCATAGTCAAAGCCGTAGAACATTTCCATCATTATCTATACGGCAGAAAATTCCTGCTCCGCACAGATCATGCATCATTGGCCTGGCTTTTAAATTTCAAGAATCCTGAGGGTCAGATAGCTAGGTGGATACAGAGACTCCAGGAATATGACATCATTATCCGTCATCGCAAGGGACAGTCGCACGGAAACGCTGACGCCTTGTCTAGAAGACCTTGCCCAGAAAACTGCCGATATTGTTCCAGGGTCGAAGCTAAATACCAACTGGTTAATCCAGTCGCACGGCAAATTACAGCATCAACATCGGCTGATCCAGACCCATGGAGTGACAAGGAAATCAGGAAAGACCAGCTGGAAGACCGTGATATTAAACCCATAATTGAGTTAATGGAGACCTCAAACAGAAAACCTACCTGGCAGGATATTTCGAGCTATAGTCCCACGACAAAACAATATTGGGCTCTCTGGGACTCACTCCATATTCGAAACGGCGTCTTGTACCGAAAATTCGAATCGGATGATGGAAAAACATTCCGATGGCAGCTGGTACTCCCAAGATCCCGAATCCCGGACGTCCTTAAAGAACTACATAGCAGCCCTGCAGGAGGTCACTTCGGAATAATGAAGACCTTGCAGAGAGTTCGGGAGCGTTTCTACTGGAATAATGCAAAGGATGACGTGCAAAAGTGGTGCCGAACTTGCGATGCCTGTGCAAGTCGGAAAGGACCGAAGAAACGCAGCCGGGGGAAGCTGCAACGTTACAATGTAGGAGCACCTTTTGAACGTATCGCCTTTGACATCTTAGGACCTCTGCCACGAACTGCTGATGGCAACAAATACATCCTCGTTGCCATTGATTACTTCACCAAGTGGCCTGAAGCGTATCCTATTCCTGATCAAGAGGCTGTCACAGTAGCAGAGATGATGATACAGCACTGGATTTCCAGATTCGGAGTGCCTCTTCAGTTACATTCCGATCAGGGAAGGAATTTTACCTCGGCTGTAGTCAAGGAACTCTGCAAGCTACTCGGCATTGACAAAACCCAAACGACGCCTTTACATCCCCAGTCGGACGGTATGGTAGAGAGGTTTAATCGAACCATCCTCAATAACCTCTCATTAGTGGTTTCCAGAAACCAACAGGACTGGGACAAGAAGTTGCCACTATTTTTACTGGCTTACCGCAGTGCTGTCCACGAGACTACCGGCTATTCCCCATCTCAGATGCTCTTCGGTCGTGACCTTCGTCTGCCCTGTGATCTTTTGTTTGGTCGCCCTCCGGATGCGCCTTCATCGCCTGAGGAATACATTCAAGACCTCCAGGCCCGGTTTGAAGTGATGCACAACTTTGCACGAGAGCGAGTCAACTTGGCGACGGAGAAGATGAAGACCCGCTACGACACGAGAGCTACTGGACATCGTTTCAACGAAGGAGACAAGGTGTGGTTATGGAATCCGACTCGTCGAAAAGGACTTTCTCCGAAACTACAATCACCTTGGGATGGTCCTTACACAGTCCTAAACAGGCTGAACGACGTCGTGGTTCGGATCCGTAAGTCATCGAACTCTAAACCTAAAGTCGTTCATTACCACAGGTTAGTTCATTACTATGGCCATAGTACGTAGTGTATATAGTTGTAAATAATAATGTAAATAGTATAAGACCATGGTCCTATTTGTATTTAGTATTTGATTTGTATTTGTTAAGTAGTAGTATTTGATAAGTATTTGTGTTTAATAGCATTTGTATTTGATAGTATTTGTACTTAGTATTTGAATTGTATTTCGCGTTGGATAGAATTTAATTTGCTGAACGTCACTTATTTTAATTATTGTTTATTTTTGTTATTATAAAGTAATGTTTATTATAGCACTGATGCTTTAGTTGTAAGATTGGCTTCCTGTCCAGGGATTGTACTGCCCGGGACGTGCAGTCCTTGGGAAGGGGGCAATGTTACGAATTTCACATTTATTTGGCTATTTATTTAGAATTGTAATTAGATTTGCTTCATGTTGCCTTAGCAACGCAGACGATTTTCGAAGAGTAAGCTACGTCGAAAAAAAAATAAGTATAAAAATAAAAGAGCGCGTGCATTTAATGCTTAATAAATAAATATCTCGTAATTACTGTTGCCATCCAGAAAAATCTAGAAAATTCGTGTTTGTTCTACTGATAATTAAAAAGCTTATAAAAGCCGAGGTGAAACAGCTCATCTCAGTTAGT